>JARFOC010035100.1:0-26832 GCA_031763485.1 Osmoderma eremita
AGAAGGAGAAGAAGGAGAAGAAGGAGAAGAAGAAGAAGAAGGAGAAGAAGGAGAAGAAGGAGAAGAAGGAGAAGAAGAAGAAGGAGAAGAGGGAGAAGAATAAGAAAGGGGTAAAACGTAGAAGAAGTAAGAACAGAAGAAAAACAAGAAGGAAGAGAAGGAGGAGACGAAGAGGGATAAGAAGTTGGGGAAGGGAAGTAGAAAAGGAAGAGATAGAAGAAGAAAAGGGAGACATAGAAGAGATAGAAGAGAGGACAAGAAGGAGTTGGGGGAGAACAAATCAATAGAAGACGGAGAAGGATAAGGAATAGAAAACTTTTGAAAGTAAACGGATCAATGACAACAATTTTCACCCAAACAAGACAATCATTTTACAAAAATAATCACAAATATGTATTTTTTAAATGTATCTACAACTACTTATGTCCATTGTATTGTGTTAGAAAACTAAAAGGAACATAATGAACATGATAGGTCATGTTGCAAAGTGTACAAGGCGTACAATGTACGCTGTATTAGTGGTGTACACTTTTCTGTGGGTACATGAACGACTATACGTGCTCATGTACGCGACGACCCCAACACTAATTCGAATCACTTCCCTTCATGTAGTATGTAAACATAATCGTTTGTAACTAAATTAAAAAATACCTTAAAATATATAAACATATACACACACTATATACAGGGCAAAATGTTCTGTCTGCAACATTTTTTGTAAACAAACCTTCGAAGATAATTGTTTTGCGCTACAGTTTTTCACCACTAATATTCATCATGTTGTAATAGGAATGATCTGGAAATCTTTCAAGTTCTATGTAATCTGTTTCAGTCATCAATAGTTTTTCTAACAGCTCCACGCATTCGCTGAACAAGGGACGTTGTTTCGGATCTTTATCCCAACAGTAGTACATGATGTTATACAGTTCTCTTCGGCAATGCTCGGGTTTATCTAGTCTGTGGCCATCACGGACCTAATTAAACAAAAGCCAAGAATATAGGTAGTTATATAGATATTTATATAGATCGGATTCTTACAACTATGTAAACCAACTCTAGTGTTAATAGAATTATTTTATTTGATAGACCTTTATTGATCACATTATCCATAAGAATTTTTTTTTTAACAAATCTAAACAAATCTGCTGTCACCTCCAATCTTAAATTGAAGTGCTTAAATTTAATCTTAAAACGAGGACACTTTACCCACACTTGAAACATCTAAAATCCATTAGAGTAGGTGACAAAGTTCTGGTATCGTAATTTCCAATCAGTAATTAACAGTACGGTTTCTGCGTTAAAAGTTCTTCGCATGTGAAATGATTGTATGTATTTAGTTTCAAATAATGGAAAACGATTTAATCCAAATGAATGTTTTATGTACTTTACATATACGTAAAGATATATTTGGAATTCAACAAAGCAATTAATATGAAGTATGTTAAACTTGTTTAATTCGTAATTAGATAAAATTGAATCTCTAGAGAGGATTGTGTGAAAATACGGAATTATCATTCCGTTTAAACGAATGTATAAATTATTTAGTGCAGTTCTTACTTCTCACTCATAAAAACGAAGAAACTCCGGTTATATGTAAACCTAATACTAAAATAAAAACCTCCAATAATCTATTTGATTGCTTCGTTATCGAATGAATTATTTTTTATTGGATAAACACAGCAGTCTGTACTCCCTAAGATTAGCGATGAGGGGTCATGCTTGTGTAGTAGTTTCTAAATATTAGCTTCTCTTCTAATAGTATTGACTTGCCCTCTTGAAGTGAATCAACTTTTATTAGAAAACGTTTCTAGTAAAAGAGGAATGCTTCTTTTGAGCTTCTTTTGAGATCATCTTTGATACGTAGATGCAGTTATTCGTGAAAAAAGTTCTAAACACCACAACAAACTTGAAGACCATCCTAATCCATTACTTCCGCAACCACTACAACCCACGGACATTGGAGGATTTCCGAGTTCAGGATCGACGCTTGTTAGTCCTTTTACAAAGGTCTTAAGCATAGATACTTTGTGTGCTGTTGTTGCATTTTCAAATGTGCGTATCATTTAAATTAAAAATAAAAATGACATTTGTTTCCAGCAAATAGCGTATTAGTTGAATGGGGATTGTAAGAGTTCCATCCATATTTTACTAGTAAGTTACAAGTAATATGCAAGTGATGTAAAATATTTGTATTAGTGGGGTAAATTTAATGTCATGTTGATATCATGTACTTATATACTTATATTTATGTATTTAAGCAGCTCTGTGTTTATTTTTATATTTTACACAACAAATTACATGAGGCTATTTGGTTACGCTGGTTAACAAGGTTATTGTCCCAAGCACAAAAATTCCTGATTCCCATATACTTTAGCAGGCTGAAATCAATTATGTTTTCAGAATTTCTCCATCACCCTTAGTTTGGACTCCCCATATTTGCTGTGTTACGTGTGTCAAACTTCTTACAGTGTGGGCAAAAGGTAAACGACATATGCCTGTTGCTATTCCTATGATTTGGAGGAAACCATCAGATCATATTACCGATTGCTCCTTTTGTCTAACAAATATAAGTGGTATGACTTCTGAATCCAACCATACTGTAAAATATCCAAAGGGCCCGGTAAGGGTGGCCCAAGTGCGTGTGGTTGCACCACCCTCCCCAAGCTTGCAATCCACATCCACATCCACTGTAAAATATTCCAATATTCCATGTGCACTGAGACCGGTACCTCACAGTCCGAAATTACCTGTACCTAAACCTCCACAAAATATGACACTAAGCGGCGATGAAAGTGCTGATGATACCAAGGCAAATGGCGCCCCGCTATATTGGTGACTATTGCTGGACGCTGAAGAGAGATGTTTCTGATACAAAGTACAGCCGAAAGTCATATATCAGCACATTTTCTAAGTAAATATATCACTTTGTACGTTATTTTTCATGATTTATACACATATTATAAATATGTATATACTTTCACAAAATTTAATTGCTTTGTCACTCTGAAACCCTGCCTGATAGAAAAATTCTAAAAACAGATATGAAATAAGTGTAAAAAGTACTACCAAGTTCACCGTGCACTTTACCTCGTGAGACAAACTAATCTGAAATTTTGTTGACCAGTGTTATTGGTTCCAATACAATTTTTGTGAATATGTAAGAGACTCCAATTTTCAGAAGCTATTGATTTGCGATGTATCGTTTTGTTTACAATAAACTACTTTCTTAGTTTTTCTTTATTTAATAGATACACTCCACTTCCCATACTTTCCTTTCACCAGTACCATTAATTTATTCTTTCAAACACTTGTTACTTAGCGTTAATCACTAACGCTTTTAAAAGAATATACATTATCGTTTGAATAGGATTCAGCAAGTTGTGGATTTGTTGAACTAACTAACAACAAACTTTAGTTCAAAAGTTGCTTCTTTGAAACAACTCATTCTTTCTCCGTATGTCAAATACCTTTGTTACGTGAAACAACATACTAAATCACTCGTATTTTGAAAACGATAAAGCTCATTATATAATTCGGCAGCCATTGATCGAAATTTGTAGCAACAGATGGTACAATTAATTGTCCGGCACGATCTTCCGATCTATCCCCAGTCGATTTTTTCCTTTGGATATCTAAAGGTATAGGTAGATATATAAAAATGTACAAGAACTCCAAAACGGTATTAGGAATACATGGCAAAATATAGACCATCTTGTAATTCTATATTTCGTAGCAGTAAAAATACTGAATATTTTCTAATTTAACCAAATTTGTAGCATTAATAATAACTCGAAAATTGAATTTAGTGGGAATTGTAGCTACGCAATCAAAACACAGCTTTATTGTTTCGATCGAGTTTTCGGTTTTTATTTAAAACTTGTTTCAAGAGTACAAATTAACAAGATCAGTAGCCTTAATTACCCTAAGGGTGTAAAGGTAAAAACATATTTACCTATCATTTCCTTATTTCCTATTTCTTATTATAAATGAACTTTGTCCATTCTTTCTTGTTTGATGCTTTTCTTCCAGCATCACTCCAGGACATTCCTCTCTCCCTAAAACACTATTGCCGTGTCCCATGTTTTTCTTGGCCTGCCTCTTTTCTTTTTTCGTAGTGACCTTGCTTTCCATACTATTTTTGTTCGTCTATTTTCCTCCATACGTGTCACATGCCCAAACCATTTCAATTGATGCATCTCTATCGTTTCCAAAATCGATTCTACTTTTAATTCTTCTTTTATTTCGTCATTTCTTACTGTGTGTCTTCTTGTTACTCCTGCAACCGCTCTTAAATATTTCATTTCCAGCGCCTGTATTTTGCTCTTCGTTTGTTTGTTTAAGACCCAACTTTCACATCCGTACATTATTCCATTCATCTTTTTGAAGTTGGTACGGTGTTTATGATTCCCGCTTTCGTGACGTCTAAACATGGCGAATTCTGCCTGAACTGAATCACCGACGTGAGTTCTCCACAGAAATATGTGCGGATTTACTCGTAAAATCGCTTTTAAATTGCTTGTCTACTTCGATGCGTAATTGTGTTATTTTAATATTTTAACGTGTTAACTTTAACATCTAGTCCATAATATTAATGATGTCAGAAGATATTTTAATATAGCAACATGTAAGTAAGATTGTTCAGTATTTATTGTCCTACTATCAATCACATGTCTTTTTAGTTTGTACTCTTGAAAAAGGTTTTCAATAAAAACCGAAAGCTCGAACGAAACAATAAAGCTGTGTTTTAATTGCGTGGCTACAATTCCCACTAAATAAAACTTTCGAATTCCAACCAGTATAGCTGATACTGCCCACCACTCTATTAATAATAATAATTATGAATAGTGGGTCAATATATTTGAACAGCTTGTATAAGCATTCTTTTAATAATTTTTTTCAATCAAAGTTTGACAATGTCAAAGTTTATTGATTTGTTTATTTCTTCAAAAACTGTGTATACCCAAATGTCTAAATCAAATCAAAAAATTAAATTCCCCAATAATGACTAATAGTAGATCGGTTAATATACTCAGGACCAATAAGATTTTAACATAGACGTATAGATACCGAAATGTGAAAGTTAATGGATTCAATTCAATCGTAAATTTTGTGATCTTAATTCTAATACGAGTTATGTAAATCGATGTTGATATTTACGATAATGTCGAGCACCGTACTGCATTTAAATGAAGGTATTATCCTACCTGCCGTATTATTATTCCCATCGTAAAGTTCGTGTTTGGGATAAATTTATTTGGAGTAATTTGCAAACACAATTTGCAGAATTAAGGTTCAGCGTTTTGCTAGATTAAAGAAAAAACGTTTGATAAAAAAACATTCAAAGATTTCAAGGCACTGTTTTGCAATTCCCATAATTTTCGTAAGAAAATATTTCTATCCCAAGCGATGTCCCTAATAGACGGTGGCATCCATAATTTTTCTCGATCGTTTAAATCCCTCAGAGAATAGTCTGTGATAATTATGGTGCGGACGACTGGCACTATCCACTATAACTCATACAACGTCGGTGTCGTTCACTCAACCAGTGTTGGGAAGCATGTGCGTTTGTGGCAGCGGTATTAAGCAAAGAACGGATCATCGTCTGCATAGAAGGCTGACGAAATACTAAATCTTAGTAGGAATCACTTTCGTGCAACAATAGGTCTCCTAAGAGGACAATGTGCACTGAAGGGACACCTACAGACCATTGGGGTTGACATTGAGGACCCAAGCTGCAGACTGTGTGATGGGGCAATAGAGGCTGCATACTGCATCTTATGTGAATGTACCGTCTTAGACCCCAGAAGAAGCTTTGGGAAACCAATAATGAATCCAGAAGACATATAGACAAATCGGCCAAGGGCCTATACAGATTGGCACAGGACACAAGGATTTCGGAATGAGTGTATGTACATGGGTACATAACTGGGAGACAAATATATACTTATCAGAAGTCTCACATAAGGGGAGAAAAATGTCGAAATAACCGGTGACTTTAATGTTTGATACAAACACAGTATTTTGTCAACACTGAGCAATTGGTTGGTAATGTTCACCACTTTTACTCTTCCTCGTTACCACTTCTACTTAATAAACGTGAGACAGCTAGTATCAGCAAATTTTCTTAAATTATTATTTCATCAATGTTTTAATTGTTGAATATCCTGTAATTAGATCTTTTTGGGCAATACAGAATTATTAGTAACGTTGCCACTGCGACCCTCTGACTAGTAGCTCGGTCTTCGAACAAGTTGAAGGGGTGTAACTGATGCTATAGTCGGACGACCCTTAGTCAGCTACCATTCTTCGGACCGACGATATACCTCGTTTGTACGATTGCCTTTATGATGTTAAGAGTTTTGAACAGTTCAGCTTAATAATGTCGCAATTACACATGTCGAAAAGGTTACCATCGGTTTACAAAAAACGTACATGATAGAGGTAAAATGATTTGTAAAGTTTGCAACAAAGCTGCCATGTTCCGGAATAAATCTAAATGGAAGAAACACGTGGATAGTGCACCACACAAACATTAAAAATGCGTAGAGTTGCATAGCCAATTTATATTCGATACAATGATTGTCTGTAATATACTGTTAAATTTATTAGATAATGACTCATTTTTCTCGTTTGCTGCAAATATTTAACCGATCTTATACATTTTGTGCCTCTCCATAGTGAAAACTCATCTTAAAAGGATACGTGTTTATTTACATTTAATACCTACTAAACACCTTGCAATTATTCGAAACATGCGCTACTAGCAGAAACGCTTGCAGTGCTAACTCTAATTATTGTTTTACATATTTACCTTGAAACAAAAACGTTTGCTTGCCAACATTTTGAGTTATGGTTTTGACAGTTTGAATTGGTCTCTATGTTACTATAGTAACAATTGACAAAATAATGGCCAAAATAAGCCATAATAATGTAAGTTTTGAGCAATATAAACAGATAAAAAAAGTATAAATAGGGTTATAACACATGCTCGAAAGTTTCCCCCTTTGCTCCAATCAGCATTGAATAAATTATCGAATACTTTCACTACATGTCCCACAGTTGCAATTGCTTCTTCAGTTATTGCTGTAGTTCCTGCAAATTTTCAATATTATTCTAAAAGACCACGTTTTTTTGAGATGTGGAAACACGAAGAAATCTAGTAGTGTTAATCAGGTAACCTACCCGGCCACAAACCGGTAGTAAATAATTTATTGTAGATCGTACCATATGGGGATTGGCAGAATCTTGTTGAGAATAGTCATTTGTCAAGTCCACCATCACTTACAATCGAACGAACTTAAAGTGATCCCTGAGACAATTGACGCAAAATCCAAATAAGCTGCAAATGAGCCTAATCGTTTTGGTTTTCAGTTTGGGACTCTACTGTTCACGTTCGATGGTAAGGAAGGCATGGGGTGAATGGAGTCCTTAGTTTGCATATTACATACAAAGGATATCAAAGTTCCGTTCTCTCTCGCTCTCTCCCTCGCTCTCTCTCTCTCTCTCTCTCTCTCTCTCTCTCTCTCTCTCTCTCTCTCTCTCTCTCTCTCTCTCTCTCTCTCTCTCCCTCTCTCTCTCTCTCTCTCTCTCTCTCTCTCTCTCTCTCTCTCTCTCTCTCTCTCTCTCTCTCTCTCTCTGCAGGCTCTATATTCTTGGAAAGGAATCGCATCTTCTTCGTCTAGAGATTCTAGAATTTCAGCAGTTTCGCTAATTCATTGCATAAAGTGACGCATCTCAAATATGACGGAACTGACTTCAAACTGAAATGTGTGAATGGGCGTCACTGATGTGTCACAGATGTTACTGACACTAAACTCTATGGTACTGTTATAATATATAATATATTAATTAAATAATATAATTGGGAGAAGGAAGTATTGGGGTACTTTATGTCGTAGAAATTAATTGAAACCTTGTAGGGTGTCCTTATATTCAAGTTTTACTACTAAAATTTCATTGCAAACCAATGCCATCACACCTTCCTAGTTACAACCGTTCTACACTTACCCTCCATCGGTAGAGATGGGTAGTTCGCGAACGACCTAGTTCAAAGACATGTATCTTTGCAAAGACTCGAATGAACTATACCAGTAAAATTATTATTAGTAGTTCGCAGTTCATCGTTCATTACTACCATTATTACAACGCATAGTTTTACCGTTTATTTAACTATATTATAATGAATATATCGTAATACGTACGAAGAACTCTTTTACCTGTGTCACCATATCATAGATTGAAAGTTACTGAATCAGGTGTGTATGAAATAAAAACTAATAATCTATAAATTCCATAAGCAATATATTTAATTTACTCTTATATGAATATTGATTCTACAGAAAAATGCCAAATAAATAAAAGTAATACCATAAATAATAGACAATTCAAAAAATGTCGATCAGACGATCCGTAATCTGAAGTGAACTAAGTGAACTGCGAACTAACTCAAAGATGCAGTTCAGTAAGATGAACTAGAACTAAAGACACGTATCTGTAAAATGAACTGAACTGCCCATCTCTATCCATCGGTATTATTTTCCTTAATATCATAAAAAAGTATTAAAGCCCGTTTTTGAACGCATCCATCTCTCGCCCAGAAGGAAGACTCCTTAAAATTTATTGGTCGTTACTAAACAGGCGTTAAAGCTGAACATCCCGCGCTCTAGATAAACCCCATCCGGCTGCTATCCTTAAATAATAAATATACTAGCTGTTATATTACCTTTCTCATGACTTCGGCTGCCGACAAGCCGGGGTAGGGGGTGCCACCCAGGGTTACCACCTCCCACATTAGCACGCCGAAGCTCCACACGTCCGACTTTACGGAGAACACGTTGTCGTACAAAGACTCCGGGGCCATCCATCTGATAGGTAGCCTGCCTTCGCTCTTCCGTTCGTAAACGTAAGACGCGATGATGTCGCGGGCGAATCCGAAATCAGCCACTTTGCACGTGTGATCCTCGGAGATCAGTACGTTCCTGGCGGCCAAATCGCGGTGTATTATCTAAAAATTAAAGTAAGCAAAAATTAGATTGGATTAGAATATGTTGAGGAAATGTTTTAAAAAAGTTGACAAGTCAAGCCAAAAATTTATGAAAACAATGTATAACCAAATGTATGCAAGAAACGTTGACAATTTTCACCTGTAAAAGACCTACAAAATATATCAAAAAATATTTATACGTTACTCCTCCTTAGGAAGCTATGCATTTGTTTATCCTTTCTAAACACTAACAACTAAATAATGACAACGCCGACAATCATCAAACGGTACGCGTTTTTAACTCATTTTATGATGTACCACTATTTATTATATACAATATAAAAGTTATTGTAACAAACTTAGATTGCACTTTGAGGAACATTCCATCAATGTCACCTTTATCTGGAAATAGTTTGGGTTGATCATCATCTGGGTTGTTACAAGCACGACACGCACAATATGGATCTTCACTTCCATCATTGCATAAGCCACAAATCCACGTTTTGCATCTTAGGCATTCAACCTAATCACTATAGTTTTTATAATATATGCGGCAGATTCCACGTTGGAGTTATGTTCGCTTTTGCCTTGCAAACTTGGTTTAATTATTATAAGTGTTTTCCTTTTATTCTTAGCTCTTTGTACCGTTCCCGAAGAAGTCGCTGTTTATTTCGTGGGTTTAAGCCTGTAAACTGCTTCCTCTTTTTCTTTTCTTTGTTCCTCTGTGGTTCCTCTAATTTCCTGCAAAAGTTCTACTAAACTAGTATCAAGTAACCTCGAAGATTCTTCTGTATTATCAGATAAACATCCAGGGATCTTTTTTTAAAACATCATCTACATTCATCGGATCCAACCCAGTAGTTCTGAAATCAGATTTTAGGTTGGCTGTTGGCTTCCACAGTCTCTCTCAACTGTTTTTTCGGGAGTATTCCCGAGAATCTGATCTCTCTTCTCCAATTTTCCACGCCACTTTCTTTTTATTTGCACATCTAGTGGTTGCATGAGATATATATTAGACGAAAAATAACAGGTCAAGTCATCACCAATCACAACTGCTGTTGCTTCCGGTTCTTTTGTTGCCTTTATCTGTGGCAGCAGTCTTTGGAAAATTGCACGAACAAATGTTGAACAAACCTTTTCCAGCCACAGCTCCAGTTGGTCCTCCAATCCACCAGTTTTCATATAAATTGGCACTTTTGTGCACTACCATCGGAGGAAGGACGTCTCCAGCTCCATTTCTACAAAACATTATGCTGATACAGCAGCGAGATTGGTTTTGAACTCTTTCAGAAAACAATCCCGCATGCCAACGAGGCCAAGTATCTGGGCATGACCTTGGTTGCCAAGCTACGATGGAGGACACATGTGAAGAGAAAGCGTGAGCAACTGGGACTCAAATTTAAGAAAATGCACTGGCTTCGTGGACGCCACTCTGAGTTGTCAATTCACAACAAACCGGTCCTTTATAAGCAAATACTTAAGCCCGTGTGGACTTACGGCATCCAACTTTGGGGTTGCATCAAGATATCAAACATAAAAGTGATTCAGGCATTTCAAAACAAGGTACTTCGTAGCTTGTGTCAATGCGCCGTGATACATCCGAAACGTAGATATTCATCGAGACCTGGTTGAAGACTGGATAAAGAGGTATACAGGCAAACATCACAAGAGGCTGGAAAACCACGAAAACGAAGCAATCTTGTTACTCGACAACAGCGGACTTGCTCGGCGACTAAGAAGACTAAAACCGTTCGAATCATTGTAGTGACATTGAAAGTTCCCATGGGTTTCCCTAGTGTATGACCATCACATGAAAACGTGATTAGTGTAATGTTGAGTTCGTCACTGGATGTTCATCTATCGAACACTAAGTTTAGATATTAGCGAAATATTGTTAGATAGACCTAGTCTAGTTACAATTTTTAATGTCATTCTTAGAAAAAAAGGCACATATAGAAGTGGTATATTTTCCAACAAAAAAAAAACTTAAAACTGATTTATTACACACTCAATTCGAAAACAGCAACCGCAATAAATATTCTATTTACCCATCAAGTATACTAAACGCTGGAAAACTCAATTTCTTTCGCTTCAAAATTTCCTTTGTCATACTACGCTACTTCGTTTCACCTAAAAATAGCTGAGCCCGGGTTTGCATCGAATATCTTAAATACTGCACGTCGGATAAAGGAGGAATACCACAACCGCGGAAATATGTCCTTAATATTGGAGGCGTGAGAATTAAATCCTTTCCCCATGCGGATGTAAACCGGCAAATGTGTAAATACATTCAAAAAACGAAATCGCATCTGCGGCCGCTGTTATTGATAACTTTAGCACTTGTACATAAAATATGGTCCCAGATGTTCCTTTTTAATGGCCGCTACTACGGTTTCAACCGGAAGTTTCCGGTTTCGCTTTGTAATATGTAGTAGCAAAAGCTTTTGGAATTTTAAACTTTATGCAATCCATGCTGCCCGTGTTTTTTTAAGATTCTTTGGCTCTCAAAAGCTTTGAGAGAGAAAACGCTTTGCGATGGCTTTTCTGTATATGTAGTTAAAATCGAAATGCAACGTACCTAATGTTCCTAGTTTTAAATAATTGAAAATCATAACGCATAAAACTTTAATTCGAGGCTGTTTACCCAAATTCTAGGTGTTCGTATCATTGATTGTCGGGATTGGCACTTGCTCCCTCTCTGAATTGTCTAAATTGAAACTAAAATGAAGTTTAAAAAATAATCAAAAAAGAAGAAAGAGAAGAGAGAACGGAAACTGGTGAAGAGTTTCTAGGATTCTTTCAAGAACTCACTCGAAACCCGTTTTTCTGATGAAAAGACTCCGGCGTTTGCATTGCAATCAGACCCGTACCTCATGAACACAATACAAGAGCTAAAAACAATCTACCCGAGCTACATATCGAGACTGAGCTGTGGTTCAATCTGTAAAAGGAAAAGAATTTGGAAAATAAGGTCTAAAAGTACTCGATCATGTTGATGTTTTGAAGGAAACGTAGCATTTTTCCCACGCAGAAGGCATCGATTGAGAGGACCTTCAGTCAGAGAACAGGTGTGTGAAGACATGGCTCAGATGATCTTCTATCATAGTTGATACAAGACCGTCTCAATGGCCTCTGCATGCTTAGTATGCACAGAGAAATGGTGAAAAAGCGACAAGCTTTCAAAGAAAAATTCTGTCGCGATTTTGATGAGATAAAAGAAAATTGGGTATGGCTTAATATTTTAGAAAAGGTGATGGAGAATCATATCCGAGGAGCTATTCCCCCAGGCAGGCCTCTTCACATACACCAGTATGCATATCAAGCGGGTAAATCCACTGATCTTGCACTAAACAACATGGTCTCAGAATCGTTGGATTCCAAGGAAATAGTATTTGTGGATATAGAGGAAGCATTTAATAATGCAATCCCTTTATCCCTATGCAGAGCGGTTACACCACGTGGTGTAGAACCGATCATAGCAGGCTGGATTGCCTCTATGCTTGCAAACAGGCTTGTAATAAAGATGGTCAAGTTTAGGCCGGGCAGGGGGTGTCCGGAATCTTATCTCCACTGCTATGGTCACTTCTCGTTGACGACCTTCTGGCCATCATTGAAGCCCTTGGAGCCGAGGTACAGGTCTATACGGATGACATTGTCATCCTATTAAGGGAGTCAGGTGAGACAGAAATCTCCATTACCCTCCAACAGGTAATTGATGCCACTTGTAGCTGGTGCAGCAGGGAGAACCTATGCATCAATCCGCAAGAAACTATGATAGTACCGCTCACCAGGAAGAGGAAAGTGGAAAAATTAAAACCACCCACCATTCAAGGCGTCAAACTGGATTTTGCAGAAAATTTAAAATATCTAGACGTCATATTTAACAAGATATTAACCTGGAATCCGCACCTAGAAAAGCTATCCTAAAAGGCAAGGCTGTACTTTTGGTCTTGTCGCAGGGTATGTGGAATGTCTTGGGGACTATCTCTAAAACTTATTCACTGGTTGTATGTGGCAGTAATACGCCCGACCATCATTTATGGGTCAATAACTTGCTGGCAAAAAAACGCAACAAGCTATGGTCACAGCAAAACTCACATCCATACAAAGGATGGCAAGCATGCCATTAGAAATTCTTCCTGGATCTCCCGCCCCTGCATATTGCTTTTGAAAGGAAGTTATTAACCACATTAATAATCAAGTAAGTAAGTAATATTTTACATGTTATGTGTTTAAGTTTACGTATGAATATTTATGATTATGTATGTAGGTAATATTACACTTTTTAAAATCTACATTAACTTCACCATTTCATTCTCCATACAGAAAAAGTGTAGCAAAACAATGCACAAAGGTTGTGTCACTTTTGACTTTTGAGATATATTTAGTACCTAATAAACGACGACTTTGCCCGCCTCGGCCCAAAAACCTGACTACGCCCTTGCTATTGACAGTAACGTCTATGCTAGTTATGAGAGATATTATCCATTAAAGAATTAGAGTCTACAGTTTGCCTTGTATACGTTGGAAGAGATGAAGATAAATTATAAGACGCAAACAAATAAATTAAAATTAATGAATCCGGACATTTAGAATTAATAAATGACTTGATTGTGTTTACGTTTCTGCTGTGAAACCAATGTGTCGCAAATGAACTCATTACATCTTTAGACAGACCATACCTAACATAAGTAATTAGTGCGTTATCTAGTAATACCATGGGTTTCAAATAATAATAATATACGTTTACTGTCCAACGGATATCAATTGTAAAGCATATAAATAATATATACGCACACACATTTACATCACAGGTGTTTAATTACAATTAAATCTGGAGTGAGGATATAAAACCTATAAAATTGCTATCATGATATAAAATACTATTTGGGATCAAAGAAAATATATAATAATATATAATTGTGATCTGCCAGTTTATACATATTATAAGCAAAACTGGCTCAAGGCAAGAAACTTGAGGAACACCGGACGTAGAACGAAACTCAGAAAACCAAAAACTATGGTAAAATACATAATTCACTCGATTTGTTAAATACGATTCCATGAGTTCAATGGAACTATGCGATAACCAAAAATGTCTAGCTTTCTTAGAAGTATATCATGATCAATGGTATGAAAAGCGCTAGAGAAATCTGTAAATATTACATCAACTTGACTGCGACCTCGAATGCCTCAGCAATACAATGCGTAATTGTTGTCAAGTTAGTCACAGTAGAACGTCCATTCATGTCGACGTGGAGCAACCCATGGGCATGGTTAAAAATGTTACCCTAAATAATGTGTCTGAAACAGGCCTGTTCTTTTCTAAGATGTTCCCACTTCCTTTTTTTTTATAAAAAGGTATCATTCGAGCTCCTTTCTATAAATGAGGAAATGTTCATGTAGCTATAGCCAGGTTAATAATTGATACCATAGGCCCAGCTATCGCATACCTCGCGACACGAATTAGAAAGCTAGGTACCTCATCATCACCAGCTGTGCATTTATAAGATAACTTAGACATTGCCTCAATTACTTCTTCCTCCGTCGTAGGTGTAATGGAAAAACAAATGTTGATTGATGTAGTAACTGTTTGAGGCTGCGAATTAATACTTAAAGTTTCCATACTTTGAAACGTGGTGGCGAAAGCATCAACTATCCTCTGAGGATCGCGCAGATCCGCATCATTAATGCTAATGATTGTCGGAATTCTAGTGCAGTCCTTCCTTCCACTGTATATATTGAAACATCAGGAATCGATTGGTGATCATGGATTCGTGAGCTCTCCTTAAGTAATCCTTATACGCACTCGAAATATCATTCTTATATAGCCGTTTCAATGATCAATGCAATTCATAATTCAAAGATCATAATAAATTGAGAATGAGTATGTTTAAATGTATGTATTATGTCAAAGTTGAACCAGTACCAGGTACATATATTGCTATGATCTTTTACAGCATCTTGCGGTGTTTCTAAAATTCATTGTTAACAGATGCTGACACTAACGTTAAACTATTTTTCTTCGGTATTAATTAAACGCGCACATGACTGCCATCTATGCGAATGTTATTTGAATTTAATGTTAGAGTTTCCATTAATATCCGAGAGTGAGTCGATAAAGGTGAACTCTGTTCTGTGGGGAATAATAATAAATATAAGTCGAGCCAGACGCGAATGGTGGGTATAAAAAACGTTACTAAATCAAAAAACACTTTATTTTTTATGTACTGTAAATTAACTTAAAACGATAGACATTACACAGCACAACACAACAGAAGGGTTATGTAGTGTATAGAATTCTATACACTACATCATGGATCTACCACACGAAGAATTTTAAAAATCATAAAGTATCCAATGAACGGTGGCTAAGTCTTGTTCTTATTTTGGACACAATATTGCCTGAAATTGAAAATACTCGTTCACTTCGCTTGGTTTTATAGTTTTCAGGGCATCAAATAACAAATCTAAGTGTTTGGTTCTTTTATTCGTTGCCTCAAATAATGAAAATTCAGCTTTCAGTGTCTTTGGATTTGTAAGTTTTCCTTCAGGGTCTTCAAGAAACTTGAACTGATTTTTCCATCGCTTCCTTTAAAAAAGCATTACTCTGATGAGCAGTTTCTTCGATTTGCTCTTCATCAGAATCGGTTTCCACATAAGAATTTGGAAATCATCTAGATAATATCTCTCCAGATAACTTAATAATTTCGGTTTTTGAAGCTAAAGAAAGTATGCTAGATTTCTTTGCTGAACTGGAAATGTTTTGTGGATTTTGCAAATATAGCAAAAGAGTTGTTAATTCTAATTGTCTCCTTTCTTGAATTCGTTCTTCTAAAGCATATAATAATTTCAAACTTATTTCAGTGTTAAATTTTTTTAGTTCCCCTAAGCCAAACCGGGTTTGAAAAACCGTCAAACCCTAGTTCTAACAAAATGTGTGGCTGGTACTCTTCCAAAAGTCATTAATTCTACTTACGCAACTATATCCTAAAAAAAACAATATACGTAGGAGTACTTACATCTCACAAAGCGATTGTCTTTCCTGTTTTCCGAAGCTAAAAACGAATCGTTATCCACCCTGCTTTACAAATACATATACTGGATGCCAAAACAAAAAAAAATAAAAACTAATTTAGTGTAAAACACAACCACCCACAATAACATCGACTTCAAAGTAAAATACAGCGAACATAGTATGTAACGTTTCAAGTTGCAACCGAGTCCCCCGTATGTTTCTTCTGGTAAAATATATTCTCTAAATTTAGAAATACAATGCTCAAAAACGAGATTTCCTTGGCATCTCTTAAATGAATACCATCACAGCGGATCCGTGAGGCGTGTAAATGGAAACCAATGAGGGATGAAGCAGAGTAAATTGCTACAGGGCGCATTTCACCACGAGAAGAGATTTGAAAAGTAAGGCGAATCGATAAAAGAAGGCGTGACTATCAACTTTAAATTTACTTACTACAGTCTGTGATTCATGGTATTATAAAGACGGTTACATTTAAAAAAGCCAAATAGAAACATAAAAGTCATTTGGTGAAATTATTCCAAATACACATCTAATACATATAACATTACACCTATTAATTTGCCAAAACAACAACGGATTGCCAAAACAACAACGAAATATTGAACATTTTTCCCTTAACCATATCTAAATTTTAACTCACCCCATTCGCAGATAAGTATTCCATCCCTTTGGCAACTTGATAGGCGAAAAGTGTGAGGTCCTTCGAAGTTAACGATTTACTCTGCCCGTGCATGTTCTTGTAACACCTCTCCGCCCTCGAATTCCTCAAGTAACTTTGCAATTTGCCCTTGCTGACGAATTCCATGATGACAAATATTGGATCTTTTTCGGTGCAACAACCCAGCAACCTGACTACATTAGGATGGGGATCTAGCATCTTCATGACTTGTAATTCTGAGACTAGGTCTGTATGTTCCTTTTCGGTTGCGTTTTCCTTTAGGGTTTTCACAGCCACAACATGACCGCCTTCTTTCCCTACACAAACAAAAACCGAATAGCATCTTAGTCCCACAAAAGTACAATCAAAACCAGATTATATTGGAACATTAATACAAGTGATGTCCGGTTACTAACGTACATTTGTGAATTTACAGACAGATTACTTTATTTATAGAAATCAAACATACACTAAGTAAAACCGTGAACTGTTAGCTACCATTCCACATAATCACCACCAATGTTAAGGCACTTATGCCAGCGAGGCATAAGCTTCTGTAAACCCTCTTCGTAAAAGGTGCGATCCAAATTTGTAAAACATTCCCGTACTTTCTCTTGAACTTCGTCGTCGTTTTCAAACCTCTCTCAACGGTCTAAACAAATGAAAATCAGCAGAAGCCAACTCTGGACTATGGATCGGATGGACAATAACTTCCCAATTGTGTTTCTGAAGCCAGGCCTTCGTTTGAGTTGAAGTGTGCGGTCTTGCATTGTCATGCAACAACTTCATTCCTTCCGTTAACCTTCCTCTTCTTTTCTGCCGAATACCCTTGTGTAATTTTTCAGGAATTTGACGACAAATGTCGCTGTTGATTGTCGTTTTCGGTGGTAAACAATGCCTTACATATCCCAGAACACAGTTGCCATTGTCTTTGTTGCAGACTGCCGAATTTTGATTTTTTTCGGTGTTAGTGAACTCGGATGCTTCCACGTCATCGAGTCTTTTTTTGAATCCAGGGTATGGTGGTGTACCCACGTTTCGTCTTCTGCAACTATAGACTCTAGAAATCCGTTTTCTTGGCGATAGTGCGTTAAAACCTCCATTGCCGCCACTATTCGTTGCATTTTGTGTTGGTCGGTCAACAGTTTTGGTACCCATCGATAGCCTAATTTAGACACGATTTCACTAACAGAGCTTCTAGGAATTCCGGTCAGTAGAGCAATTTCCCGTATTTTTAACCGACGATCTTCCCGAATCAGCGTATCGACCTTTAATTGATTCTCATCCGTTTTCGTTGTTGATGGCTTTTTTTCCACATTTGATCTGTTTACACCAAACACTAACATGTTTTCGACTCATGACGCGTTCTCCTTAAGTCTTCGGTGTTTTTTTATGAATTTCGGTAGATGTTTCATTATTTTCGTACAAAAATAATGACCGCTCGCACTGACATTCTGCGGCTGTCACTGCGCACGTACTCAAACCTAAGGCAATGACAATAGCCACCTATACAGTACATATGCACATCTAAAATGCGTGTAAGTTTCAATCTGATCGGAGTGACGCAGGCGGTGTGTCGCATCAAACGTACCTTAGTAACCGGACATCCCTGGTACAATCAAAAACCAGCTATATTGGAATACTAATAATTATTGTAAATATAATCTTTAATTTCTTTATCTTGTTTTTTTTTTAATTCTTAAGCTAATTGGCTGACTTACCATCGATATCTGCAGCTTCACACTTCCAAACTTGCCCAAAAGCACCTTCCCCCAATATGTTGAAAAACTTCAGCCTGTGTCTAGGAAACTCCCACGTATCTTCCTTAATTGCAGAAGATTGGTTAGTAGCCTAAAAAACACGAAACAATAATTATACCAAAAGTATTTTTTATTATCATCCAAATGGAAGCGGAACATCTTGGACTTGATGCAAACAAAGGAAACCCGTTAAAAAAAATAACTACTGAAAATTACACATACAATATAAAAGCAAATTTTGTAATAAATATTTATATATGGACATTGCCGCATTACGTAAAATGGGCAAATCCTGTTTCTCAGTTTCAGATGTATGTACTGGGGCCGCTACAAATACATTATACTGAAACAACTGAAAACCCCAGCTTCCCACGGTAGCAGTTACTGTACTGTAAGACGCCTTTTAGGTCATATTTATTGCTATATTATAATTTACTTTGTTAAACCAAAGCAATGACATTTATGTTCTGATTGAGAAGGTAAAAACAGAAAAACAGATAAATTACTTCGTATCCGAGATATTCACACAAAAACACTTCTCTTAATGGAACACCCTGTACATTTTTACATATTCCCATTTCCTAGATTATTTCCTTTGAAGACGCTATTTATTCATTTTGAAAAATGTGATTTGCCATACATACATCTAATTTGTAAATGAAAAGTGGATACTTTATTACATACAGACACTGAAACGAGAAAAACTTTCTGTAAGTTCCTGTGAAGAGCAGTAAGGAACGGCATCAAAATATCATGGAGCTGCAAACTAAAATTAGACCCACTTTCAATAACATTTCGGGCAAAGCTATCCTCAATGCGACAGAAGCGTTATCAGGAAAAATGTGTTAAAGAAAACTGCAATACTGGAGCATTTATATACAGGAGGATGCCCATTTTCTATCTCCGAATATGAGTAACTTTCTTAATATTAAATATACAGAATCCGTTAAATGGACTAAGTTGCCCAGAAAATAGAGTACCAAATAGTTGATGCTAGTGTCACGTTTGTTATCCAGTTCAAGGTTTCGAAGATATTCAAGAAAAATTGAAAACTTCCAAAAACTTCAACGTCAAATATGTTCACAACCCCTAAAAATAAAATAAATGTGAAAACTGTTAGATGAGTATCAAATAAGTCCTTTTAATAGTTTTATTCAATAAATTCAGAAAATGTATAGCTACCAAGAAAAGAATGATATGATTTTGTTATGCTAGCAATCGAAATAGCATTGAAGCTAGTGAAATGTATCACCAACGCTGCATGGAAAGGAGGCAGCCTGATAAGAGGTTATTTTCTAAGCTGAAAAATAATTTTATTAAATACAGAGTCTTTACTAAACCATATACTGCAGAAACGAAGTTTAAACCGGAAGAAAAGGATTTTAGCGTATATAAATAACAAACCAAAAACAGCCACACGCGAGATTTCAAGCGAATGCGCAGCTTCCACAGAAAAAAACTCGCCTAATTCTTAAACAAAATAAATACAAGCCATTTAAATGCAGCATTAGTTGGACGTTCTATGGTCAAGACCATAAAAGAAGATTATTATTTGCTAGACGGTTCTTTAGAGAAAGGCATAATATCCGCAGTTTTCTAGTAAAATTTTATTTCCGGAAGAAACGAAATTTACAAATAATGGCATATTTAATCGAAACAACAATATTTATTGGTCTCAAAAGAATCCACACCTTACTACCGATAGGAGAGATCAACATGTGTTCTCCGTAAATGTGTGGTGCGGCATTTTTGATATAAAAATATTGGGGCCATATTTTTATGAAAACAACTTAAATGGTGAACGATATTTACACTTTCTACGTAATGCATTGGAAGACAGTTAGATGAAATACCACTAAATTTGATGCAAAATTTAAAATACTTCCAGGACGATGGTGCACCTGCTCATAATTGCCGAGCTGTGTGTTATTACCTTTCGGAGCGTTTTCCTAAGTGGATTGGCAATACAGGTACAATTCTCTGGCCAGCAAGATCTCCAGACATTACACCTCTAGACTTTTTCTTATGGGGTGCCGTAAAAAATAAAGTATACATGAATAAATCTAACAACACCGAGGACCTCACAGTATACATAGGGTTCAAACTGAAATTGTGAGGAGGTGCGAAATGTGTATACGTACTAATGGAGGACATTTTGAAAACTTTCTTAATTGAGTTACAATGAAGTTGTTTGTTTTTGTTTACTCCCTTATGTTTTTGCTGAGTTTTATTTTGATTTTTTTTCGTATTCCTTCTTTATTTAATCTTTTATTATTTTTTCCATAATAACAGATATTCAAAGCCTACTTGACTATTTTCCTAATTATTAGAAACAATAATTCCTTATTTCACTGCAAATCAAAATCTAAAAGAGATAGCTATACCAAATGTTATATTAATGAAATTAGAAAAAATTAAGAATTTTAATGACAGCATGACCAACTATGACTTCCATTTGAAAAAAATACTAGTTTGTATTATATCTCCAAAATAAAGAGTGCCATGTAAATTACATTATTAGATTCTACATAATATACTGTACTAGAAACAGTTTTCACCTTTATTTTATCTTAAGGGGCATATTTTAAGTGTTTGGAAGTTTTCAATTTTTCTTGAATATCTCACAACTGACCGTCTGGTTTTAGTTACTTTCAAGTTGAATTTCTGTTTAAGTTACTTTAAAGTAAATATTTTTGAGGGAATCCATTTTTATCGAGAAAATAGAATTAATATTAAAAAATGAAAATTTTTTAAGCGATGAACAAGCTTATTCAATGATATTTTTATCAACAATTTCAAAAATACTTGCCTAATAATTTATTTCAGATTAAAAATTTGAATTTATGTTGACTTTAAAATTATATGTTCATATTTTCATATTATTTTTTTAAAAAAATTCGAAAAAAACATCAGGGAAAAATTAAAATTATAAGGGCGCCTAAAAAATTTAGAAGTTTAGTCCTCAAGTTTTACAGTGAACTGGCTTCCGTTCAAATTTTACGCCCAGAAGTAACTTAATATTTTGTAATCTTTTCATTCTACAATACTTATACGCTTACATTTTATATTCTACATATAAAATTTTGTTTTGAACACAGGTGGCTTTATGTGTACATATACAATAATAATAACTTGAAACAAAATCTAACATATATGAACTATTTGCTGGTCGCGGAAACTACCCTGCTACGTTTCAGCGACTGTAGCCATATACCGAGGCAGATCCGTTAATATTACCACGAAATTATTCCCCATTTTGGTAGTAATATGGTAATAGGAACGTTCTTTTTACGTTCCCATGTTATGTCGCGAGATACTTCAAAGCCATTTTAATAGTCGTAATTACGTTCCCAGATACCTATTGTGCTAGTTGGGATGTTAGAGATATTTTATATTGTGGCTTTGTATAGTTTTACATGTTTTAAGCCTGTCGTTAAATTGTCACATCGCTTTTTAGTGTGTAATGTACTTTAAATTTCTTACTGTCTTGTTATTTATTTCGTTATTTATTCCTTTGTCTATTTGATTATTAAAGGTTTACGGTAATTATGTATTAACAACTTTTTATTCACAATATTATTTTCTTTCAGAATATGTAAAAAATATACAGGATGTTCCAGTTGAAAAAGTGTCCGTGTGAATATCCCAGAAACGGTATATTAATTGTTTTTTCTGTTTTCACCATTTCAATCAGGACAAAAAAATGCAAATGGTGGCATATTTTTGTTCTAATTGAGATGGTGATTTACCGAACTCCAATAATAATAAAGTTAGCAACGGAGAACGCTAACTTTGGACACAATGTATGTTACGAGGTGTGTAAATTAAGTAATGAGACTAACAACGTAGCGTTTGATATGGTAACACGGGAAGCACTTGGACATGCAGGGGCGACAAGTGGACATTATAACACGCGTTCAGTGCAAGTTTGAACTCGATAAGGTCATTTAGTTGTGCGTTGTCGTTTTTTCCGTGAACCCGTTTTTTGTAGTGCGTTCTACAAATGAAAGATATTAATTTCGAGCAACGGTGTGCTATCAGGTTTTGCTTCAGACTTGGGCAAAGTGCAACAGAAACGTTTGCAAAAATTCGGCAAGCCTACGGAGACAGTGTTTTGTCAAAAACCCTGGTTTTTCGGTGGTTTAAGACATTTTCAGAAGGAAGAGTCGATGGGAGATGAGCCACGCAGCGGGAGGCCTTCAACTGCAAGAACCTATGGCAATGTCGACAAAATCCGCGATCTTATGCGTTCAGATCGTCGGTTGACGGTCAGAATGATCAGGGAGCAGTTGAATTTGTCTCAAACCACCGTTCATTAAGTTTTGACAAATGAATTGAGAATGAGAAAGATCTGCTCGAAAATGGTTCCAAAAAACCTTTCGCAGGACAAAAGGATATCAGGAGAGAAAGGTGCCTTGACTTTTTGGAATCGATTGAAAGTAATGAAAATTTTTTGAAACGTTTCATTACTGGTGATGAGACTTGGGTGTTCGAGTATGATCCGGAAACAAAACGCCAGAGCATGGAATGGCACACTTCAGGCTCTCCAAAGCCTCCAAAGCAAGAATGAGCAAATCAAAGACCAAGAGCATGCTAAATTATTTCTTTGATAAGCAGGGAATCGTTCACAAAGACTTCGTGCCTCAAGGTCACCCAGTTAATCAACATTTTTACCGAGAGGTTCTCGAAAGACTCCGAAAAAGGGTCATGCGTGTGAGACCAAACATCAAGAACGAGTGGATCCTGCAGCAATTTCCATAAACGGTTTTTTGCCCAGTAAAAAATATTTCTGTGGCTCCTTAGCCTTTTTATTCACCTGACGTGATGGGATACTCGAAAGCATTCAAACGGCTGTAACCGACCAGCGAGTTCCAGCAGTGCTATGAGAAATGGAAGAACCGTCTCCAACTCTATGCGGCTTCCCAAGGGGGTTATTTTGAGGGAGACAACGGTCAATTGTAATTATATTCCAACAAAAATATTTAAAAATATCAGTCTCATTACTTATTTTACACACTTCGTACATCGACCCGACCTTGAGTGTCGAGATGTTCAATAATACATTGGGTTATGGATACAAAACATATTCATAAACTAAAAACCGTGCTTTAAATATAGGATTTAGGGTACAGACATGAGTAGATGACGGCCTCAAAAAGTCCAAGCAAAATTTTATTAATGTTGATATGATCAAACAGAAGGAAAAATATTTTTGTGTGCATTTTAATACAATACTTTTAATGTAGATATGGGTATACATATGTTCGTAGGCTCTTATTTCGTTCAAGAAGTAGACTACTGCGAAATACTGCTTTTTAGTGTATTTGGTAGGTACACATTGAAGAATTATTAATTACTGAATGTTTAACCCAACCATTAATTTAATTAAATAACATTAAGGCTTCAAAGCCAGAATTCATTTATATCGACTCTAAAAGAAATATTGATTACAACTCACTCATTTTTCTTCAATCTTACTTGGTAAAAAGGATTAACAAGGTAGACGGGAATTACTAACCTGAGAGTGATTCTGCTCCCTCTCCCAAGGAACATAACGGTTACTTGCAGCCCTATGACCTCTCCACTGCTGCATGGCCAATCCTGGATCATCATGGACTAATACGTTTGGTGAAGATTCTTTTCTCTGAAAATAAAAAATAAATTTGACGCCAGTCAAAATTATTTTTTGAAACCTACCATGTCTTCTTTAACATCCTTAGTTCTTCCTAAACAAATCTTCTTCCTGAACATCAATGCAATAATCCCCACCGCCAAGAAAATAGCAAAAACCGATCCCACAACCGCCACGAAGGTTACAGTTAAATCTGGAGCCGGTCTCACTTTTTGGTCGGTAGAAATTTCTGATGTGCCCACCATAGGAAGTTCGGAAACGTTATCTTTATCTTCCTCAACAGTTGAAGGTGGTGGAACGTAGTTGTAGCGCTTGTCGTAAGGTGGGGATGGTGTTAAAAACGTTGTGGTGATATTTCGTTTTCTGGCAACTGCTTTCTCGGTAGCCAACGTTGTTTGGTAGGATGTGAAGACTGGCAAGGGTGGTGGACGTGGCCTTGGAAAGGGGTTGAAGGGGTTAGGTATGCGGGATTTATTTCCGCTGCCAATTTTCTTGACAACTTCGCCATAAAGTTCCAATTTAGCCAAGTGTCCATCGAAAGCGGTGATGTAGAAGTCAAACGTTTCACCTACCTAGAGAGAAAAAAAAACACAAGAAACTAAATTTGGTACTATTGTAAAAGTATCTCAATATTTATATTCGATATTTTCATATTAAAGAACTTCTGGATTCATGTTAAATTCAGTAAATTGCTGAATATAATCAATGCTAATCGATGCTAAATAGCATCACCAAAATCAAAAACATCACCAAAGTTTTTTCCCGACGTATTTCTTTCACACCTACCTTTCCTTTAAGAGATTCTTTCAAATAGACAACCCCAGATTCCTTATCTATACGAAATGGAAGGGGTTTTGACGGTTCGTTAGCTTCCAGCGCAAAAACCACTGGATCATTTTCGGTGTCGTCGACATAGGCTATTGCAACCGTGGAATTGATAGGCATGTTCTCTTCTAAAGTCAAGAATCTGTCACCGTTTAGGTGCAAGGAAGGAGGCGAATTTATAAATTCGTTGCATTCCACTGAAAACAAAATACATAGGTGTTACGAAAGCTTTCACAATAATTTATGACTGATATTATGAGCTGACAAGCTCTTGCTTCTAATCGTGAAAGGCACAAGTGGTCAAATTAATGAACTTATTGAACAAAATGCATTTACTATTAAATATATTTTAATGTAATGGTGTCCAAAAACAATTTTAAACAATTTACAGCTAACTATAACCACTCTTTTTAATACTGTACTCCAAAACCTCATATCAATATCTACAAAACTCATAGACTTTTGACATTTGAAGATTGGAAGACGAATGAGTCTAATTTTGAAACTGTTGGTACGCGACGTAGGCATTTTGTTGGAAGGATGGCTGAAGCCTACTGCTCAGACTGTCTACAACATACTATGATGGAGGTTCTGTCCTTGTCTAAGGCTGCATAACATCGACACGTGTTGGTCCTTTAGTCAATATATTTAAATGAATTGGAGGAACAAGATATTGCGGAAACCGTGATTTGGCCAGCACCAAGTTGCGACTTTATTATTGAACACAACTGGGATTATTTGGACAGAGGTAAGGATAATAGGAATCCAGCCAACGATAATTAACTCTTTATTGTACTAGAAGAGGAATATAATGTCATTGTTCAAAAAATTATTATGAAATTAGTTTATAACATTACTAGGCGAATCCAATCAGTTATTATCGCAGAAGGTGGTCCCACAGAGTATTGACTGTAACTGAATATTTCACTACTCTGTATTATTAAAATATGCAGGATATCCGTGGCAAAACGAAATATATTTAAGAACACAGGCTTTTTTGCAAAATCACTGAGATACGTCAACTTTTGATTGAACGGAGACAACTTTTAGAGAACAAATGATCCCTATAGCTTCTACCTTCTAGTCGACCCCAAAATATTTAGATTGCACTAGGGGTTGAGTTAGACCTAGGATTCTCTGGTAATGCTATTAATGAATAGAAATATATATAAATCTAAAAAACGTTTTGCTCCATGTAACGCTATCGGTCGTATAAATGGTGAATTGTCATTTTGTGAACCACGACCTCCTATATAAGTGATACACTTGCAGTCTATCCGGCCTTGCGCACCAACAATTTTCGTGTAATATTGAAATGACGTAAAACGGGAGTACAGTGGCTCCAGCTTTACATATAAAACCATTGAACGCCATTTAACACAACTAACGTGTATTACTGATCACATACAAAAGCGCCGTAAAGTGGGGCTCTCTATGAAACAAAAATAATGCCTTGAACTAAAGATAAGCATGGCCTGTTACACTGAAAGTCTGTATTATATCTAGGAGGCCGTGTTGTGGACGATTACAGTAACTTAAAGTAACTGTGCTAGTAACACCGTATCATAAATTTGAGTTCATTCAAATACCTTCAATAATAATCCATGATCGAAAGTGAGCGATTATAGTGTTGTCTTCGATAACTGGTAAGTATGCAAATTTTTAAATAGGTAGGACATGAAGCTATGCCCATACAGAAGTTAATATAAAGTTAAGTTAATGTATATATATGAAAGCTTTACATTCCCGTGGGAATTGTAGCTGTTCATTGCTGAACCCTTTTAACCCTATTGTCGTGGTGCATTGTACCACATTTTCCGCAGTTCTCTTCTACAGATCTCGTAGTGCTATTGCCCAGCTTACAATTTTTCTCCACTCTCTCCTATCCGTGATTGATCTTCTCCACTCTTTAATTCCCATTGTTGTTATATCTTT
>JARFOC010035116.1:0-26813 GCA_031763485.1 Osmoderma eremita
GATTTGTGTTAATTGTATTTCCAATACTCTTCTAATGGAGACAATAGATTTATTGTTCGAAACGTAAGGATGAAATGTTTTTTAAATTAATTTTTAATTTAAACAAAGGAAGCCGATATTACCAAGAAAACCAATTTTAAATATCTTGAGATCAAATTCCCTAGAACCACGTGTGCCAACCTAAATTATATCGGCCTCGTGACATTGCTCGTATTAGTGCCTTGGACTTGGTGTTCTAAATTCTAGAAAGAAACAGACGATAGATGACAAGTAAACTGACAGAGTATTCGAATGGAATTATTTTTTACTAACATATATTGCAAACTAAATCAACTTTAACACATAAAATTACTAAATTGAAGGGTCAAGTGATCTTTGGGAATTGTTGATCTTATATATAATCAAATTTCTAGAAAGCCGTTAGGTGTATGGCTACAATATTAGTTCCTTTTGCTCTTCTCCCTCTTCGTAAAGTGACTTTGACTTCTTTTGTCTCTTGGCATTTGTAGTGTTACGCCACGATGTTTCTATATTTTTTCTATACTTTTGTTCTTTGGCTTCACTGGTTTAGGTCTCTACTTGGATTCTAGACTCCCACATTTTTTCACCGGTTTTGTGTTGCTCATTCCGACTAAGTGTCCATGCCACCATAGCTGACATTTTTCAATTATTTTGATAATTGGATCTATTTTTAGTTCGTCTATCACTATTGTATTTCTCGTGATGTCTTTTATTGTTATGCCTAGGACTCCTCTAAGATACTTCATTTCATGGAATTCTATTCTTCATTCTTTTTGTAAGTACCCAGCTTTCACATCCAAACGTTAGAACTGCTACACTTATATGTATAGTTTTTTGTTCTAGATTTTTTTTTGTTTCCATAAGAAAGGAATTCGGATTACATGGTATAATTTGGACATATTTTCTGGCTTAGTATCTATTTCTATTTATTAGGAAACTGCACAATCTATACGAAGACCTAAATATTTGAAAACCTCAACATGCTAAATTTGTGGTTCTTCCAAAGTAATGTTTATAGTTTTATTTGGTTTTCCTAACACCTTTACTTTAGTTTTGCCTGCATTAATTTTTAAATTTTTGGTTACTATAACATCACTCCATATTTTTAAGTTTGATTCGAACACCTTTTCATTGTGTTTTTCTTAAATATCACCTAGTCACCGGCCAAACACACGTTGTTTCAAATATATTGGTTCCGGATTCCAGTTTCCCACATATACTGGCTCTATTCTTGTATTTACATCTTTGATGATGTCGTCCATTATCATGTTGAACAATGCTTGACACTATATATTTTTTTTCATTATATTTTGGTATAAGAATTTCGCATATAATCTTAAACAATTGTTGTGATAGTGTTATTTCGTCATCTATTTTCGTGCATTCAATGCTTTCATAACAATTCTTCACATTTGCATTTTTTAACACCTTACTGGACGCTCAATAATTGTGAGCGGCGTTCTTCTCCTGCGGATGGTACATATACAAGTACGAGGGCTAACACGTTAATGATATTTACTGGATATAATTAACAGCTAGGTATATACTTTCCTATTATACACCCGCTTAATCGTCCTAAAATATTCGACTAACCCAACATTAACACTGAATATTTAAGGCAAAAGCCACAAGAAAATGATATATGTGTATGTATGTGTGTACCTTAACCGTGAATTAAGGTTATAATGATTAGTGGGTTTAACATAGAAAGTACATGGAGTTATTAGTGAAGCGTAAACAGAGGAGGATGAACCCGGAAGTTTATAGGCCGTTATAAATAATAATAATAAGTCCCTTGGAAAATACTATTGGATTGTTACAAAATCAAATATTAGATTATCAAAAAAGGTAAAGGTCTTAGCAGTGACTTCTTGCATGTTCCCAACTAAAGATTGCATTGCATACTCTATACGAACATGAATTATGACGGTGGTAATGGCGTATATAAAAGCCATAATACACATCGTTTTATACTTTGATGTTATATATCTACATTTGTATAAGTACACGGATTAATTTTATGATACACATGTATATGAGAGAATCAGAGCACTTAAATATTTATATTATTCTTTATGACGTTATAGTTCCAGTTTGGATAGCAAGGCAAAAGAATACATATTTACAGTAACTAGATTAAGCAACACAACATTTGCATGGCGGTGTTTATAAAAGTTAATTATCTATAGTCATTTCAATGTTAACATAATTTTGACTCACCCTGTATTTTACGAATGGATGTGACGAAATTGTTATTTCAAAACACTTCTGTCGGTTACATTAATTCAAATTTACATTGCCTGCCTAATGAATCATTAATGTATTACTGAGTGTTCATATTTATATGTATATTGTTTTTTTTACAAGTATGAATACCTAATTTTATTATTACGGAAAAAAATTGAAGGCGTTGATGAGAAACGTAGCGGAAGAAAAAACTACATAAATTAGATTACTATGCATCAGATTGTTTGTTAATATGAATTTCACTATGTTTATTGAAATTTTTTACGTGAGCAACATCAAGTTTATTATATTATTATATTATTTTTGAAAATTGATGTAGGTTAATATAGTGCAGCTAAATTAAAATATATGCACATTGCCTTCAAGGATGGAATCGTACGCTTGCCAATTAGTTAACCAACTACAAATGATTACAAAATAATAAGAATTTTATTACCAAATTATGTTGGTTATACGTATATTTTTATTACGACATAGAATATGTATACAGGCTGCCCATTTTCTCTCTCCGTATATGGGTATTCTTAATATTAAAGATACAGGATCTGTTAAATGGACTAAGTTGCTTAGAAAATAGAGTAATAGTTGATGCTAGTGTCATATTTATTATCCAGTGCAAGGTTTGAAAGATATTCAAGAAAAATTGAAAACTTCCAGGAACTTCCACCTCAAATATGTTTACAACCCCTAAAGATAAAATAAAGGTGTAAGCTGTTTCTAGTATAGTTTTTTATGTAGAATCTATTAATGTGATTTAAAAATCCATGGCACTCTTTATTTTGGAGATATAATACTTGTATTTTTTTAAAGGAAGTCATAGTTGGCCATGGTGTCATTTAAATGCTTTTTACTGATTTCATTGATACATTTGGTATAGCTATTTCTTTTAGATTTTGATTTGTAGTGAAATAAACAATTATTATTTCTATTAATTCATAATTCATAATTCAGTCTTTGATATCTGATAAATCGGAGGTGGATTCTAATAACGATTCAGCATTATCCTTTATCACTGAACAATTAAAATTGGATACAACTTGTAAAGAAATATGTCGCTATTCAAACAAACACTGCACTTAAAAATTACTGTGCAAATCGGTTGGGTGGAACCAAAACTTGTAACAATGGAAAATTAGGTACATACACCTGTTAATGAATCTATTCTTAAATCTGGAAAAACACTAAATAAAATGAATAACTATGAATTTTATATCTAAAGTCACTAGTTACGGAGACTTGTTATATAAATTGAACAAATGAGTATTATTATTAGGATAAAGTAAATAAAATGAGAAAATTGAAAAGTATTGAAAACATGAACAAACAAAATATAGTTTCGAAATATGCAAAATTATAGGTGGCTCTCGCTTTGAAATTTAGTTTTTCCGTGATAAAATCGAATGGGGTGCGACGAAAGGCTCAGTTGACGACTTGTAGACTCTTTCAACCGAAAGCTCTTCAAATTAATATCAAATAAAACTAGTATTTCAGACTAAAATGCTAGTTAAAAGAAGTGTCCGTTGTATTTACGTTCACCTTTCTATGGTGACGTCGCACATCAGCCTAGGTCTTTCAGTAATAATAATATAAACATAACCACACTTTTACAATTATATTCGTTGTGCGATAAGATTAATTGATATTCCTTACGGTTGTTATGAGGGTAAACAAGATCATGGATAAAAATGCGTGATGTAAACATTTGTTAGAGACGTATGTATTTTTTTCTTTTTTTATTTAATCATAGTATTGCATAGTATTGTACTTCCCAGAAGTTACATAATTATTGAATTATAATCCCAAATAAGTAAATATAGAATTCGTTTTGATTAATCTCATATTATTTAGTGTTTATATATACTTACGACATGTATGAATATCGATTTGTTGATAAGATATGAGTAGTTGAACATTTTAAATATGAAATTAAGTTTATTTCCTAAGTATTTCTAATAGGTAACCGACGAAAATATTTTACCCTTTTAATCTCTAATCAATGTTTACATGCGGTTTTCCGCTAACATTTCTTGTCTAGTAATAAATACAGTTTACGTGTGGTTTTTAGATAGATTATCCAAGGATTTCCTATGACGTTATCTGCTTATAGAGTAAATGACCGCACACGATTTTTTTAACGTATAAACAGTTTTTAGTTTCTAGATAATTAACTCTAGTTACTAAGTTATAGATATAATTGTACAAAGAAATACCTTTGAAGATCATTATTATTATAGGTATTACTCATAATGTTGCTCCAGATATGTACAAACACAAATGATAAAAATTGAATTGTCTAATATTATATGTAAATGTATGTACGTATATGTAACCTTCATAGTCACATGTTTGAGACCACAAGAGTAAAGTTGAAAAAGTGTCGATAGTTTTATCTTTGTGTTTGTTTTGGTTTATTATCGGGGAAATTATTTTACAGCGGAAAACCAGTGTTCTTAGCCTGATAAATACAATTTTTAATTCAATTATCTGAGGCATACGGTTCACAGTACGATAACAGTTCTCTAAAGAAGGAATACATTTCTAGTTATTCATTCTTTACACAACACGTCCTACACATTTAAAGTATTAGGAAGCATAGACAAATTCGTTAATCACGTAAACAACGGCTACATGATCTGGTCGTAATTGTTCCTCAAATTAATTATAACAAAAACAAATTAGTAAGCCTAATTTAATACTTAAAGTAAAATCCAAATAACAATAAAAGTTAAAGACTTTTTTAGTGTTTCGGTTGGTTTCAATTTTTTTCAAACTTCTCGACTTAAATAATCGTAACGGAGTTTATGAAATATTTTCGCACAAAGTCATAATGTTGGATAATCACTGATCACGACGGTCAGTATATAGTTTTTACGGCCCGTTTCATATTAATGCTCGTTTAACTCTAAAAGTCAACTTTAATTTTTAAAATCGGTTTCATAATCTCACTTTAAAGGTCTTCAGATAATGAAATAGTAGTAACATTGAGATGGGGAACAATCCGAAAAGATTTGACAATATTGCAAGATTTCCCTAGGGTACTTGGCGCTAATGATTGTGGCATAAAGGCACAATCTCCAGCGGTCAATGATGCAGAAAAGATTTCTTTGCACTAAATGTGCAAATACTAATTGACCCCGGTTTAAAGATTCGAAACATCATTATCAGATGGCCCGATTCGTGTCATGCCCAAACTAAATTCAATAATTCAAACATGAAGCAAGATTTTGTGATTGGAAGATATGGTCGATATCTATTATTAGGAGGCAGAGGACACATAACCAAACGTTACTTGATGACAGCATTGCTCAATACACAAACGGCAGCAGAAAACGTATATAACGAGGTATTAGTTAGATCTCGTAAACTGTGGAGCGGCAGTAAAAGGACGATTTCAATACTAGGAACAGGCATTCAATTGCGGACGATCGATTGATCCGCCAATTGATACGCAGCTGCAATCAGCAATGAATGTGATACTTGCAACCGCAGCGCTGCACAATATTGCGATTGCGAGGAGTAGCCCAAGGATCTGAAATCGGTCCACTTTTATTAATTATATTTATCAATGACTTACCAAATATATCCTCAAATCTAGTACGATATGCAGTCGACTGTAGCTACATATCTGCTAGCCCGAATGGGGTAGGGTTGTTGGAGGATATGCCGATGAAACTGAGGCGTTTCGAAGGATGGTTTACAAACAATAAGCTATATGTAAACAGAGCAAAAACTGCTTTTATGTATTTCACTCCTGGGTCAAGTAAACTAATTGAAAGTTCCCTTTTGACATTAAATGGCAAATCAATCAAACAAGTGCAATCTATTAAATTTTTGGGTCTATACAATGAGGGTGGATTAAATTGGGAGACTCATGTGAAGGCCTTTGAATCAAAGTTTCCTTTCCTATGTTATCCATTATACCGTCTAAAAGACTTTGTTGATAGGGATATTTGCTTATCATATCATTATTCTCAGTTTGAGGTATGGATTGATGTTCTGGGGAGCTTCAAGTCATGTGAAAAGGTTATTTATTTTACAAAAGTTGGCGATAAGAAATATGGTAGGCAAGTAGGCGTACCGCGTGTTGGGCTATATTTAAAAATCTAAGGCTTTTGACACTTACATCGATATATATACCGGAAATAGTTTCATATGTACATAAAAATTTATATGATTTCTCAAGAGACCGCGATTTCCATATAGCACCAGATATAGAGATATGCTGTGCATACCTCACCATCAGCTTGTTACATATGAAAGATCTCCCCAGGATATGGGAATTAAATTGTATAATACTTTACCTGCTTCTAGCAAGTTAATTGATATTTTAAAGCAATTTAAGAATGCAGTGAAAGAATTTTTATTAAATGATGTCTACTATACCTTAGATGAGTATGTAGCAAATTGTAATTGTAATATTACTAAGAATGAAACTTCGCACGCTTGATTATTTCGATGTATTCACTGTTATTTACTTTTACTTTTATTTTTTGTTGTCCTCTTTATAAATTAAGTGTAATTTTTGATTTTGTTTGTGACTGGTCTTACGCCATTTTATGATCTAGTAAACAATAAACCTTTATTTATTTATTTACTTATTTATTTTATGTGTAAACTTTTATGTGCCCGCCACTGGCTGTTGTCGCAAATTGAGCAAGTCTACTAATAAACCCTTAGGGCTAGAAACATAAATATAGTCCATCGACAAAACATATTCACACCACACATTCTTCTTTCTTCTGTCGTTAAGTTAATTTTAAACGAATTTTGATTTTTCATTGATTTTCTAATAACAAGAGAATTTGTTACCCTCTAAACATAAAATGAAACTAGCAAATTAATCGCTTCTCCTACTTCATTTATACCCAGAGAATTAAATTTTGTAAAATGACTAGCAACACATGAGACGACATTGAGTTTTATTTTGAATTATTGCAAATGTCTCCCCCCATTTCATCGAATGGAATGTTTGTTTTCGTGGTGATTCAGAAAATCGGAACACGGCTTCTCAGAAGAAATTCAGTTCTAAATTAAGCACGTGGTTAGAAATATGAGTAACGTCATATATTCTCTTCAAATATCAATTGTGTGGGGATAAATACAGTACAGTAATAACAATAATAGCAGTTGTTAAAAAAATCTATCTACATGGCAAAGGTAATGGCTACACAATAATAACATAATAGTAACGATTATTGCGTTTTGTGGTCCCTCTAATTCTAGTTGGATATTCTGTTACAATTAAATCAACACAACGTAACTAAGTTTCTGATATATGTTCATATGTATGTATCTTTAACATATTGACCACAATATTTCTTAAATTAGCTACTTAGTTACTGAAACACAAATAAACGCAAAATCTAATCAGAATATTGTAGATATTAAGAATAATCTTGATGCCCGGGCTTGCAGCAAACAATATCGATAAATAAAACACAGATTACACTGGTCAACAAAATTTCAGGTTTGTTTTGTCCCACGAGGTAAAGTGGGTGAACTTGGCAGTACTTTTTATACTTATTTCATATCTGTTTTCAAAATTTTTCTATCAGGTAGAGTTTTAGAGTGACAAAGCAATGTAATGTTGTGAAAGTATATATTATATGTGTATAAATCATGAAAAAATGACGTACAAAATAAAATATTTACTTGGAAAATGTGCTGATATATGACTTTCGGCCGTACTTTGCATCAGAAACATCTCTCTTCAGCGTCCAATAATATTCTGCCAACATAGCAGGGCTCCATTTGCCTTGGTATCATCAGCACTTTCATCGTCGCTTAGTGTCACGTTTTGTGGACGTTTAGGCACAGGTAATTCTGGACTGTGAGGTACTGGTCTCAGTGCAGATGGAATAGTAGGATATTTTACAGTATGTTTGGATTTAGAAGTCATACCACTTATATTTGTTATACAGAAATAGAAATCGCTAATATGATCTGATGGTTCCCTCCAAATCATAGGAATAGCACCTACTTTACACTTGAAATACTGCTCATTAGAACTTTTTAAGGGGAGGTGTGAAAGACCGTTCTTGATATTAATGTCAATTCGCAAATTAGCAAAAAGAGTTCGGGTGATTTACACATTTCCTTGGCATTTTTACAGGTGATAAAATGTTCGCGGTTTCACTACAATTGCTTGAACGCACCACAACGCAACACTCTTTAAAATGTTAACAACATCAGCGTATATGTTCATTCACCGAGATCTAGTCGACAACAGAAATAACAACAGATGCTATCTAGGAATGGGAAATGCAGGTCTTAACACGTCAAGACATGTTCTCTTATACTACATATCTATGCATGCATATTTTAGAATATCCTGGAACATAAAAACTAAGGGTGATGGAGAAATTCTGAAGACATAATTGATTTCAGCATGCATAAGTGTAAGGGAATCAGGCATTTTTGTGCTTGGGACAAAAATCTTGTTAATCAGTATTATTTGTACAAACAAGATGACAGAAATGAGACGAATATCCAATGAAAATTATATTGACGAATCTCAAAACGAAATGGAAGCTATGTGGAAAATTATAAAATAGCGAATGAAAGGAAAAAAAATCACAATCAGATTAGAAAAATTACCGACTTGTCTGCCACCGAAGTACATGCATACTTTTTGCACTATCGGTAAACAGATCGACGTACAGGCCCGTAACTGCCCTAAGGAGCTTCTTCAAAAGTTGACTTTGGAAAACACAAAATCGTCTTTACTCCTATCACTCATCAACTGCTTTACTTAATCACATTAAAATTGAATGTTATACTGGCACATTTTTAATATATTTAAATGACCTGCTTGTTAATCTGAAAAATACAAAAATCTGCTTGTTATATGCTGACGATGCGTTGTTACTCCTGCGTGCGCCACTTCACTCAGAAGTAAACAAGAAATCAAATGACCCAGTAGAGGCGGCGTGCATTTGGTTTGCTGCAAACAGATTAGAAGTCAACAAGCATAAAATCCAAATTCTAATGTTGACCACTAAGAACAGTGGTTTGCAATCGGTAGTCAAGTTTCTTGGATTGACTTTTTTCCGAAACTAAGATGGGCTTCACATATCGACCTCCTACCTGTCATCGGCTAATAAGGTTAAGGGAGGTTACAACACACAAGGCAACAAGAATAGTATACTTTGTCAGATTCCACTCCTTACTGCAACATGACGTGAGGAACGTCAGGCGAAGCCCAAAGGGTCTTCGTTCTTCAGAAAAGAGCGGTAAGGTCAATTTGAAATATGAAATATACACGCAAAGGTAATTTCAAAGAGGAAGGTTTATTTAATTTATCGTTTTTATGCATACTGCAAGTTGTAGCCTTCGTTCACAACAGCTAATACAAATTGACAGATAACAGACAACGATAATTATAGCACACGTAATCGTGAGACTTTTAAAGTACCTACCGCACATCGACTACTGGAATCCAAAACTTTCCAATCGACTACCAACTCAAATTAAAAAATTATCGACTTCACAATTTAAAACAAAACAACGCTGAACCTGATGAAATGCTGCACCATTGATGAATTTACGGTTTATCCAGGCATTAGATGCTGACAAACCATCTCTAAGTTAGCGTGTGTGTACCTCATTATTGAAATATGTGTTGATTGAAGTATTTTATACATTATACATTAGTCATATGTATACATTATATATTTATTTATATTAATTTGTATTGATCTCTAATACTCATACTTGCATTATCATTTGCATTCTTTCGTAAACATTTTTGACAATGTTATATAATATTACTAATACATATACACAGAGAAAAAGTAGTTTGAGTCAAGTAAGAATTACTTAAATGAAGACAACCGCACCCAAGAAAATCTTTACTAGAGCGAAGTAAAAAAAATCTTGGCATACAGACCATATTTAAGAAATGATTTATGCTTTCAGAATAACAATAAGTTTATTGATATACTTGAAATAAGTAAAGGAACTTATACAACCAAACATTTGATTGATTTAAAAGATTTTTTTTCTTCTGTTCTCAAAAATGATATTTCTTAATGTAAGAAAATTTGAGATTTTATAATTTTAATTTTAATTCACTTGGAATTTAAGTCAAGAAAGTATTACTGCATGCTGTACGAAAAGTATATACTTAACTACAGCATGTCATATTTTTAGTCTAAAGGTGAAACGTGTGAAACGTCTGTGAAGGAGGAATATGGTGTCCTTGAATAATGCAAATTTGGCGGTTGTGTTAAGTAAGCCATTTGCTCAATTTCAAGTACTGCTTTCTACATAAGCTATCACATTTCACTAGAAGTAGAGTGTTTGCCAGCGCATATCCACAGCATGGGAATTCATCATTAACAGCTAGTTCGTGATTTTTCAGATAATGGTAGCAAATTTCCATACTCACCCACTCAGGGAAGGGTTAGTATGCATAATATCCCACTTCTTAATGAATATAACTTTGGCGCCATCTGTAGTAGAGACTATTATTTATTTTATTATGAGAACCGAATGTCGCATTCTACTCCCCAATCGATGATGTATATTTTTGCAAAACAACTTTTCATGGATTAAAATGATTACTATATATGAGGATGATGACGTTTTGGTTTACTTTCACCATTTAAGGGATATTTACACAGACTTCAAAACTAGGTTTGAGGATGTTTTGACTATGGAAATACGACTAACACTAACAAAGAACTTAAGATGCAGTTCAGAATGGGGCTATCAGCAGATCTGGCTTCAGAAACATAAGAAACTGTTGCTTATCCTGCATTATGAACTGTTGTAAGAAAGTTTCTGGTAATTCTTCTATCCCCGTACCTCATGGAAAAGGGTTCAAGCGCGGTAACCAATCTTTTTACCGAAAAAGGAAATCGGTTGCAAATCACTGGCCGTGGAGGTCTGAGACTATATCTTTCTAAATTGAAGTCAAATGTTCAACAATTGCCGTCAAAGCGTGAGGTTCATCCCTCCCACTAACAGCATTATCTGCGTATTATCGATGTATATTTTGAACTTGTTAATATTTTATGTAAGAAGTTTTGATTTGTTCCGTCAAAGATCCGAATATTCACTTGTTTTCTTACAATTGTCCACCCTTCAAAAATCCTATTAAAATGAGAAGATGTGGGAAACATATTTGACGGTAATAGGGTTAAGAAAATTCAATATTCTGCAGGTAGGGCGTCTGCGGAAATAGGATTCTACGGAAACAAAAAGTTTGGGAATCTCTGGCTTAGTCGATATACGACAAATTTGGTGCATCCACTGAATGCAACGCTTTAGATTCTCTCTTTATTCAAAAGCATAATTAACGTTTAAATTATGAACCACCCTCAAGAACCATTAGCAGTATTTCGAACCCCGTTTGTTAAAGCAACAGCACTTGCTCTTTATAAAACGTTAAAACGGATTTCGTACGTATGAATTTAAATGTGTATTAAAAGGAGGAAGAGGAATCGTAATTAAAATACACATATGCGGGTCGCCCTTCATCTCTATTCTCTGATGTGGGCACAAAGATCAATTTGTGAAGTGCGAGATGTTACCAACACAATTACCGGCATACGTGAAAAGCCGTGTTATTCCAAGGGTGCATTAGTAGCTACCGAAGCAAGGTGGTCGGGTATTCAGGTACGTTGTCCTTGGTCGTATTCCATCGGCCATGTAGTAACAGGCGCAATGGAATCGTCGTTTTATCGATTGCACAACCTGTAGATGGGCAGAGTACGTCAAGGGTTGTGTACCTTCACCCCGTGTTTGGTCGCGTTGGCCGTAAGTAATAACAGCTATAACCGGACGCTAATGCAATGCAAAAGAACGTGGAAGTATTGTGTTATTGACCACACAAGTTCACTTTTCATGCATCGCGTGCAAGTACATACATACGTATGTATATACTTACATACATATATGCAGTGCAGGGGGGCTGTTTTATTTCCTTTTATTTGTGATTACTAAATCGATTAGTCATAACAGTAGACAAGTATTTTATTATTTTATGGTGAAAATATGAAAATATTCAATCATCAAAACAATCCCTCCTTCTTTTTCTTGCTGCATCTCGTTGTACGGAATTAGCCTTCTTGATCATGAGGCGTCATTCGCTTTTTCCATGTACATCTTCCTTAACCAGTTTAATTTATTCATGTCTCTCTAGACCGTTGTCAACCACGTGCTCAAGTTCTGCTTTGTCTTCTTTTCTCTGTTGCCATGTATAGTCTTTGGGTCTACGCATTACATGACCGTACCATCTTAAACGATTCTGCCATCTGATATAGAACCTGTTTTCAAACGATTCCTGATGTAATTATTGCCTACTTTGATATTTAGAGTGATCCTTCCCGACCATCACAACATACGCATTTCAGCTGTTTGAAGCGTTTGTTCACGCGTCTTCATGGCGGCCCCTACTTCACTGCACGTACATCATTGCTGGTCTCACGGCTGTTTTATATACTTTGCCCTTAGTGTTAATACACACTTTAGGGTCTCACAAAACTCTAGTTAATGAACGTCATTTGCTCTAGGGTGGTTCGATGTAAAGCGTCCGCATCTATCGAGTCGTCATCAGAAATGACAGATCCCAAATATTTGAATCTGTTAATTCTTTGGTAGTGTTATTTTGGTATTTGCAAGCATAAAATCTTCGACTGGAAAGTTACACTCGGTGGGGCAAAATTCCAGGATATAATACGCAAACCACTTCTAATGTCTTCTAATGACTTTCTCCACTCTTGCAGGTTTTCCAATATTTCTGATTTGCTTTCAAAAGTCAGCACAGCATCATCAGCCTGTGGAATGTTCCATGTAGGATGCCTTTAAATCTGGAGGGTTGAGGCGATCATAATGAGATTGAACTGTAAAGGACAAAGAGCACTTCCTTGGTGGATGACCACATTTATGTAAAAACTAAAGACTGCTGGATAGACCCCCTGAACTCTTGACGCATGTCTGAACGAGACTGTACATATTCGCTACAATTTGTGTGTAATACTCGGGAATACTGTGGGTTCTTAGAGTGTGCTATATCAAAGACCTCGACACGCGATCGAAAGTTTTTCCAAGATCTATGAAAATACGCCATAAATTCTTTTTATTATCATACGCTTTCTCCTTCATTGTTCTTACAGCGTGTATAGCATCTGTAGTACCTTTTGCTGGGACAAATCCAAACTGGTTAATGTTATCAGCTTAAGCAGCCGCTCGTTTGTAAATCGCTCCCAGACCTTTAAAGCATATGAAATTATGCATCTAAAATTGTCGCATTCGCGGATAATCCCTTTGTTTTTGTAGAAGGATACATCTATGCTGTTTCTCCAAGAGTCCGACATAGTTCCGCATCTCATATTAAACTGTTCAGTGAGCCAGAAAGAACTGTCGATTCCAAGATATTTACATAGTTCGCCGGGTATATTTCATGGAATCCTGTTGTTTCGCGGTTTTTCATTTTTGAAACTGCTTTTTCAACGTCACCGATAGTGATCGCTTCTAATCTTAAGTTTCTTGGTCTCTGGTTGCCCTGCAGATTCTTCTTTAAAAGGTTCATTGTAATATATTCATACCATGGCCTACATATCGGGATCTTTTTTCTTCATTACACATACATTGTTCCTATGTATAACGTTAGAAAGTAAATTATATTATCAATCTACTAATCACTAATCAATTAGTGGCAACCAGTTACGAACCAGTAAAGGATTTACCTATAACCAGGGTGCGGAGAATCGAAAAATTTGATTCGAGAAATGAATCGTTTGGGAGTTTAAACTTTAATTCATTGGCAAATTTAATTATTTTTGCTGTTCCTTTCCTTTTTCTTCTTATTCTCTCGCCTCATATTTCATTCATGCATCATAACAAGATGTGGCAACGTTATTCTCTTTCAACTTTAATCTAATGAAAACAACGAAACGTATATTTTGTAGAAAAAAATATTGATTACTAAAAAATAAAATAAAAATAAAAAAACCAAAAAAGTCAAGCAAAAATTCAAAAGAAGCTAATAATTATAAAAATAAATAAAACTATGAAAAATAAAAAATAAAAATTAAAAATCTAAAAATATAAAAATACAAAAATGCATAAGTATAACAAAACAATATAAATAGAAAACTAGCAAGAAATTTGAAATAACAAAAATTTTGAAAAAAGAACACGAAAAACAATGAAAATAAAAAACAGACAATTATTTTTTTATCTTTTAGTGTATCCTAAATTTTCCGGTTTTTTATTGTTTTTATATATTTGGCTAGTTTTTTTTGCTAGGGCGGAGGATATTTTATAGAACATAGTTTATTCTAAAAAAATAATAAATTATTTAAAAAAATCGAAAAATATAAAAGCAACAAAATTTGTTTAAAAAATAAGGAAAACATTCAAATAAAAGAAATATAAAAAAGGGGAAATTTTCACACGAAGAAAGATGCCTTTGGAATTCAACTACAAAGCGTGTAGTTGACAATGTGTTGTCACCAGTTTAATCCATGACCATGATGCACTTTATACAGTAGCGGTATCTTTCATGGCAGCAATATTGTCCACCAAAGCAGCACTTACACATCGAATCAAGACTGGAGTTACTCATTAAATATGCATTGTTTACCCTCTACCACAACAACTGTGTGTGTCTTAAGTGAACATGTGAAGCGATGTTTTCCTTTCGTAATTAATATGCGTAACCTGAAGACTGAAATTTTAATTCTGCAGCCTTTTGCGTTTAACTAGTATTGTCGTTTTAAAAATCAAAACTTTTCCATCTGCTACTTCATATCGCTTTCCGCATACTCTGCTTTGATTAAATTATTGTCAACTTTATTTATAGCTACAAAGATCCTATTAAATATTGCAATTCCGAGATATTCGTGGTATTTGTCATCGTATGGATGTAATATGGGTGCTGATAATATGAACATAAAGCATTTCTGGCATTTTATACTAACTATATAAAGTAAATAAAAGTATTTTATTGTTTTTCCAGGAAATAATATTTGTAATAGCATTTTTTTCTCAAATAAACGTTAAACATGATATATTATTCTAAGTTCGTGTTGAAACGGGTAGGTTATATTAGGCTGTTTGAGTACAATATGTTTCAATGTACCGAATACACGCGTTCGTCCTGCGTATTTTGTTTTAACATACTAAGGCTGGTATTTATGGTCTGTACTCAAGGCGGTGCTTATGCTCACGCACGCGTTGGCGCAATTTTTACATACATTATCAAATGCAAAGGTGGCGCCAATGCGTGCTTGAGCATGAACACCGCCCTGGGCAAGGACTATAAATACCAGCCTAGGCATCGAGTCGTTTCTCTTACTCTTTACTGAGTTTATCAGCAACTGGCAAAAAATCACTCTGTGTATATTGCCAAATAAAGATCGATGTCCTGAATATTTATTCAGCATGTTTGGTGGGGAATTACAGAAGTGACGACTGGCAATGCAGGTACAATTCTCTGGCCAGCAAGACCTCCAAACATTGCACCTCTAGACTTTTTCGTATGGGGTGCCGTAAAAAAAAAGTAAAAATAAAGTGTTCCGTTATCTGTTACTACTGTTACTGGTAACCCCCTTTTGGATATGTAACCCTTAAATTGTGTTATGGTTTCTTCCGGCCATTTACAATTATGTAATGCTACTGTGTCTGGATTGTCTTGATGTTCGTTTCAGATCTTACAACATTTAATCATGTCTACGATTTGTTGATCTATTTTTAGCTTTGGTTTGAAATAATCCCATCCACGTCGCCAAAATATGTAGTGTACACTATACATACGTGTGTATTTAAAGTCTATATTGATACAATGTACAACCCTCTTTTTCACAACATTAATAACAACAACTGTTTAACTAAACTAAATAAACTTTTACAAACGCTCCCAAGTTATATTTATTAGTAAAATATAATACCAATATACCACATTTTAATACAATTTGATACCAAACACAATACTGAAATCGATCAAGAATGGCATAGAAACCATCATCTTACAGAAAGCAATTTTTTGGCGCAATGAAAATGTATACATTTTTACAATGTAATAATTATATTTACGCATTTATCTATAGATAAATGGGTAAATATAATGATATCATTGTGATTCCCCCTCCACTGCCATTGGAGTTCTAAGAGAATCCTACGATTTTACTATTTATAATACATATTTTATTTGAAAGAAATGTAAGCAATAAATTATATTATTTGTGGAATATCTGAAAATATCTCCAAAAGACGTAAACCACATAAATAATTATCCAACTAAGTAATAAACTTATAAACCAAATGTTTACTTATTCTTCTATTTTTCTTATTACTGTCTCTATTTTGTAACGCGGTCTCCATTCTGAGTCATTGCACCAAAAAGGTACATGAGCACATTGTTTTCGTAATTTCTCCACTCCGCTGTGTTTTTATAGAAATTTCCTTATTATAAAGAAAGAGGATTCACCTCTAGAGCGAAGTGAATGATTAGGTGGAAGAAAAAGTACATTTATCACATCAAAAAGAGTTTTGCAAGTTTAATCCAATCAAATATCAAGAGTTTCTTTGAAAAAAAAGGCTTGAACTCTTTGTGTTTCACTGCAATACTACTAGCAGCAAGCAGGATACGTATGTACTTAACAGATGCAGCAGTGTAAAAGCATTTTAAAACTAAGAGGAGCAAATGAAAAAGCCACATTTACACCGCAAATATTACCAGATAAATTACTGGACCATTCTGGTGGTAAATTTGAAATATTTGTAAAGCCTGTAAATGTCACAGAACGTTTTGATATCTGTGTTAGAGGCAAAGGCAAATGAAAATGATTATTAGTTCTAGTTTAATGTTCAAGAATCAAGTTGTTGGTTAAAAAGTTTGATTTATTTTGATAAATATACAAGCATGACTCGGTCATACAAATTCCAGTTAATAAATTTTATTCTTTGAACAGTTCTACATGATTCAGAAATGTAATAGCAAGTACACAATAGCAAAGACGAAAATTATTAACCGTTTGACATCCCAATGTTAAATTTATTGTAATGTTTCGCATTTCGTATGTGTTAACCTGTCTGCGAAACTACCAATCGCAGATGCAGGTTTTAGTGCGGAGAATTTAAAACGCTCCACTAGTTTAAAAACAGACAGTAATAAAATGAGATTGAAGTTTACATCTTGTTAATTATTGTTGTTTTAAGAGATGTGTATACGAATTGCCTGACATGTAATCAAAAATATTTTGAAACAAGTTTGTTTTTCTACGAAGTTAAAACCACAAATTTCAATTCATTTTCTGAACGTAAGTACAATATAGGACGGCTAACATAATAACATAATAAAATACCACCAATCTTCTTTTGATACCAAAAGCAAACATTTATTTTATATTTAGTTAGATATCAGGTGCGAATTACCAAGCTTCAAAAGGATTGGTTTATAATCAGAGGCTTTGATAAGAAAATAAGCAATTTTTATTGATATAATTTCGTTTTTAAAGTAATTAGTTCATCACACTATGGCAGCTAATATGTGTTGGTGACGTTGGTAGGATATACCAACATCAGTAGTAGGATTATTGATGGATAATTATAAATATGAAATGGTTTTGTTTAATTTGCTTTAACCTAACGTATCTATTTCCCGGGAAAATAATTTTTGCACACAATTCCGATAACAAAAATTCATAACAATTACCAATCAACAATACAAATACTACATTAATTCCAACATCAAAAGTTTTATGATTCATTGTATTGTATATGCATATCGACCAGGATTCAAATACTGAGAAGCGTTCAAGAACGGTGTTTGTTATACGGAAAAAAAGATTTAAAGAACGAATTAATCGCCGACATACCGTTGTAAAAATATATTTTGAGACCATTGACTCCCAATACGAATTCCGAAGCTGAAATGTGGCAACGTATATTTAGCACTTATGTTTAGGCCGATATAAACACGAGGAAGACGGTTTCTTATTATTTTTGTTATTGTGCAGATATTGTATGTAAGGTATCATGGACTGTGTGGCGTGGCTTATGGTTACTCCGAAAATAGATCAGTGCGCATGTTTGTGGTATGTTAAGAAGTTAAGTTAAGACCTTAAGCTTGCAAAAAGTATGAAATAATTTCCGGAACACTAATGCCAAAGCACATTTTACTTTTGTTTTTTTCAATACCGATTTAAAAACAATTAATTATCACTACAAATAAATGATCTATAAAAAACAATTTAATGAGAAATTTCCTTTTTCAAAATTAATTGTGTAGGTCTCAGCTTTCATAAATAGTATTATGCAATTACCAAACGCGTTGGAAGATGTAATTGAAATAGAAAAAGCGCGTTCCTTTCCAGTTTATTGGATAGGTAAAATACGGTTATATGCCTTAAAACTGGTACTTTACATCTACATGCACGAAAATGGACCATGAATCAACTAACATTCGACGTATGGGGACGCTATATTTTAAAAGCATTGACGTAAGAGGTCTATTAATTACTCCTGTTTTTTTGCAGCGTACGCACTTTACAGGATGTGGTATATAAAGTCCGAAAATATCTCAAAAACTCTAAAAACGTATTGGAAATGCAGCCAAAGAGTGAAAAACAATGAATACAAGTTCAATTTGCCCCTTCATAACAGTAAATTTTGTTATCCCAACAGTGGCGGCTTTAGCTTTTTTCAGGTAAAAAATAATAGGGTGTGAAAGGTATAGGAAAGGGGTGACAATATTTTCATTACCATTTGACAATATATTCAAACTTAAATTGATAGACAGTAATTAATAAGTAATTATATACGTACATAATGCTTTTGGATCACACAACACAGCTGGTTATGCACAGCATTAGTAGCGACAGACATTCCCACGTACATACAGCTGTTTCGGACTTCCTAGTCCTCATCAGTGTACCGCGGGGAATGCCTGCCACTTTTTCAGCACGTCGTATACATACACTTTACAATAGATGTTGACAATGATAAATCATAGGCGACAGCTAGCGCAAAGCGGAGCATTCATAGCGATGATTTCACGGACGCCACAGTTGTAAATCGTGAAATCTGTGTTACAGCGTGTGATCCTTCCTTAATGTTGTACAACAGTTAATAATAACAAAATAAAATTCTGAAAATTACTTGTGCCAATACTCTCTGGCAAGAAGGTAATATAACCATGATATTATATCCATATACATATAAACATTTTTCATCAATGTTTATATGTACGAGGTGTGTAAAGTAAGTAATGAGACTGACAACGTAGCGTTTGATATGGCAACACGGGAAGCACGGGACATGGAGGGCCGACAAGTGGACATTGTAATACACGTTCAGTGCAAGTTTGAACTCGAACAAGTGATTTGGTTGTCCGTTGTTGTTTCTTCCGTGAACCCGGTTCTCGTAGTGCGTTCTACAAATGAAAGATATTAATTTAGGGCAACGGTGTGCTATCAGGTTTTGCTTCAGACTTGGGCAAGGTGCAACAGAAACTTTTGCACAACTTCAGCAGGCATACGGAGACAGTGTTTTGTCAAGACCCGAGGCTTCTCGGTAGCTTAAGGTATTTTCAGAAGGAAGAGAGTCGATGGGAGATTAGCCAAGTAGCGGAAGGCAATGAAGCCTAAATCCGCGATCTTGTGCGTTCAGATCGTCGGTTGACGGTTAGAATGATCGGGGAACAGTTGAATTTGTCTCACACCACCGTTAATCAAGTTTTAATCAATGAATTGGGAATGAGAAAGATCTGCTCGAAAATGGTCCTTTTGTTCCTGCGAAAGGTTTTTACCTTAAAAGGACATCGGGAGAGAAAGGCGCCTTGACTTTTTGGAATCGATTGAAAATAAGAGAAATTTTTTTGGAACGTGTTATTACTGGTAATGAGGGTTGGGTGTTCGAGTATGACCCGGAAACAAAACGGCAGAGCATGGAATGGCACACTTTAGGCTATCCAAAGCCCAAGAAAGCAAGAACGAGCAAATCAAAGATCAAGAGCATGCTGATTTGTTTCTTTGATAGCCTGGGAATCGTTCACAAAGAGTTCGTGCCCCAAGGTCAAACAGTTAATCAACATTTTTACCGAAAGGTTCTAGAAAGACTCCGAAAATGGGTCATGTGCGTAAGACCAAATATTAAGAACGATTGGATCCTGCATCATGACAGTGCGCCTTGTCACACATAAACGGTTTTTTGGCCAGCGAAAGTATTTCTGTGGCTCCTCGGCCTCCTTATTCACCTGACTTGAGTCCTCGTGACTTTTTCCTCCTCCCAAGATTGAAAATTCATGTGAAGGAACATCATTTTGGGGCACTCGAAAACATTCAAACGGTTGTAACCAACCAGCTAAAGGCGATTGCAATATCCGAGTTCCACTGCTATAGGAATGGAAGAACCGTCTCCAACGCTGTGTGGCTTCACAAGGGAGTTATTTTGAGCGACACAACGTTCAATTGTAATTATATTCAAATAAGAATATTTAAAAATATCAGTCTCATTACTTAATTTACACACCTGGTGGTTATATAACCTTCTTGCCAGAGAGTATTGGCACAAGTAATTATCAGAATTTTATTTTGTTCTTAATAAGTAATTCTAAAGTAAAAGGTATTTATGTAATTTTTCTATTGTTATGTCTTGTAACAAATGCATCCAACACTTCCTCCAATACCTTTAAGAAAAATTCAATTTAATTTGAAACTTGCAGTTTTTCTTAAAGTTATAATGGAGTTTCAACAAGTATCTCTAAAGTTTATCAATGAACTTCCTCCAATTCTAAAATTTTCACAATACTTTTCTCAATGTACAAAACATCTAATCCATCGATCGTTCCTGTGGCATAGTCGTATGTAAATATTTGCTCACGCTAAAAGATCTTTCATATCTTGCGCTTGATGAAGGTATCTACTCACTAGTAGATACCTTCATCAAGCGCACTCGTCGCATCACTATGCGACGAGTCCGAATTCTGGACTCGATACACTCGACTATTCAAATATTTCAAAGTACTCTTTCTACTCCAGCGCCCTTCGCTATGTACTCGATTCTGTAGACTCGATTCCCTAGATTCAATTAGAGAAAAAAGTGTTTTTGTAACTTTGTCAGCAACGAAACCGCTAGTTGTTTTTCTGTTTTCACCATCTCAATCAGAGCAACAAGTGCCAGTAAGTTGCTAATTTATAACTAACTTCAAAGCTCCAATAACAACGAAGTTTTCAATAACTTTGGACACGGTGTATATATGTATAAGTCTATGCAGATCTTTTAACATCGTTTTTTATGTGCTGTATCTTAGTTAGGGTAGAAAACAAATTGTATAAATTTCGAAAATAATTACTTTTGTTTCCTTGCAGATATGTAGATGCTGGATGAAATTGCTCCATTCATTTGATGAAGATCGACGTTTTCCGTGACAACTCAGCATTTGCTTTTAAGCTAGGTAAGTTTAAATTAGAATCAACAAATTTCTATGAATCTTTAATTCATTAAACATTAACAATAAATATAATAATAAAGTTTATTAAAGCTTAAATAAAATATAAGAATGGATGAGATCAGGCAATATGGTAATCTCCTTATATACACATAGATATGTCCCTGCTTAAAATGTGGTAATTAATTCTAAACCTTGATCAACTAATATGTCAAACAATTCTGTTTATTTTATTCTCTGTTGTTGTGATTGCATTTTTTGACTTGATCTAAAATCAAACACACGATATAAACTATGAAGTTATAAATAAAGAAGCGAATTTTGCGCTGCGTGTCAGGAGCGTAGTGGTAGCGGTTTTCAGTAATGATTTGGTTTCCTGCAAGAATGAACGTATGTCGGGCGCGTTGTGTGTTGCTTCTGATGTGTAAACTTTTCTTACGAACTGTTGCATTTATCGATAATAATAGGCAGAGGTAGTTCTAGAAGTTGGACTAAGCAAATAAGTTAATACGTGAATATTCGAATTTAAGTTAGGATGGTGTAGGTCGAAAACCGCCTGTAAAATACGTGAACAGTGCACAGCATAAATATAACAAAGTTGGCGTACGACAGAACGATCAATTCTTACTTGATTTATGTGCAACAATCACGGAATTATGTGTTTCACCAAGTCTTACATATTACAACTTACGATTTCTTTTTATTCTATGTATCTACTATCAAGCGCACGCTTGTGGCGCGCAGCTCAATTTCGCTTCTTTAGTTATAAATTCTTCGTTGATTCTTTATATCGGGTGTCTTATATAAAAAATGACAAATCCGTACCGCCTTTATTTATAGGCCGATTTTAATAATTGAAACGGAAAATTAAATGGCTAGATGTAAACTATAAAATGAACTAATAAAATTATTTATAGCCCTTAAGCGTTTTAAAGGCCATTTTTTTAAAAAATTAGACTATACTTTTTTGATGATTCTGATGGAGAATTTTTTTCTCAAAATAACAATGTATCACAAGTACTTTTGAATGAACGAACAGCATTTAGATATGCTTCGAGCTGCAAAACCTTATTCGCAGCGCTATCCAAACAGAGATCGTCCAAGTCGATCAAAATTTCAAGAATTAGTGAACCATTTACGAATATATAGCGCGATATATGAAAACCCAAAAAAGCATCAACATCGGGATGAAAATTTACGACTTAACGTACTTCTGAGTGATGAGAAAAAGCACTGGACTTCCACTAGAGAGGTTGCTGCTGATTTAGGAACTTCCAAGGATGCCGTGCAGCAAATTTTGAAAAAAGAGAAAGTAAAAGCATATATTCCACGCAAAATTCGTGCAATAGAGGCTGGTGATCCTGAACGTCGGACGATATTCTGTCGTTTCTTTTTAGACAAAATTCAAGAAGATCCATCATTCTGCCAAAATAATTTATGGTCAGATGAGTGTGGCTTTTATAATAACTGTACATTCAACCGAAACGATCATCGTTATTGGGCTCAGCAAAATACGCATGTGACGGTGGAAGGCCACTTTCAGCACAGGTTTTCTTTAAATGTCTGGTGCGGCATTTTACACAATAAACACATTGGGCCTACTTTTATTTATGGTAAGCTAGACCAGCATAAATACCACGGAATTCTGCGCGAAGATCTGGAAAATTTTCTAGAAGAGCTACTGCTCAATGACTTTCGGAATGTGATATGTCAGCAGGATGGTGCTACCCCTCATAATGCCCTAATAGGGGTTTTTCAGCCAGAACCCTTGGCGATTCTTGGATTGGGACATATGGACCAATTCCTTGACCGGCACGTTGGCCAGATCTTACTCCAATAGACACTTCTCTTTGGGATATCTTCAAGATCAAGTTCATGTAATGTCTCCAGAAGATGAGGTTCAGTTAAGAAATAAAATTACTGTAGCTTGCTAGAGAGTTCCTGCCGAAATGTTATCCGATAACGCTTGGTGCTCGTCATTTGTTTCCAATGCTAGTGGTAGTTTTACACACGACAAAATAATTATCTTGTTACTTTTTATGTAAAGGTATACTTGTGATACATTGCTGTTTTCAGGAAAAAAAATTTTTCCATCAAATTCATAAAAAAAGTATAGTCTAATTAAAAAAAATGGCCCTAAACCTTAAAACGCTTAAGGGCTATAAATAATTTTATCATCTCATTTTATAGTCTACAACCAATCATTTCATTTTCCGTTTCAATTATTGAAATCGGTCTATAAATAAAGGCGGTATGGACTAGTATGTGTAGAGTTTTAAGATAATAAATATATTAGTAATAGTTTACTACAATACAATAACAAAATTGTATTTATTTTTTCATAAGAAATAAACCATATTTATATATCCAAGGAGGCATTTAATTAAGTCAAATCGATTATAGTGCATTGTGATTCGTGTTTTTCATATGATTGTATAGACAAAAGATCCTCCTTAAGATGGGGCAAGTTCCTTAATTCAACATGTTGGCACTCTGATGGCATCAATTACAACCAGAAAGATTCCTAAATTAAACATGTTTTGCGATATGACGTAATAATAATCCATCCAATAAGTTCCTAAATTCACCTTGAACGACAATTCCATCTGCTTCAATTGTGGATGGATCTGATAGTTAGTTGTATAGGTTATGTACACATTGGATTAAATAATGGAGCAACAACACTAGAAGGTGAACTAAAATTAAAAATTAATGTTTTTTTTTTACATAGTTGCAGTAATAGCTGCAGACAACAAACAATCTTTCATGTTCAGCCGATATTTCAGTGCTCGCCTTTAGCATATAGGTTAGGTTAAACATAACCACAGTATGCAACCATCCAACAAAGGGTTTCTAAATTCACATTCAATCTGTAGCCATCAGAGTTGTATTAACAACCACCATAAATTAACGTGCATCCGTTGATGACGAAACAGATGCCATCAATTGTTGAATAAAGGAACATGCCCAAGATTTTGAAGAGAATGTTGTTTCTCTTCTTTTCTATTAAAAAACGAACAATATGTTGTAGATATCATTTCTTATATCGCCGTAACAATAATTGTAACAAACTGAGTTTGGTTTTTCGAAACAATGCCGAGTAGTATGTCGAGAATTTAAAAATATGAATTCTCTTTTGTGCAAACGGCTATAAAACAATACATACATGTTGCTAGCATTTATTCCGCCATTAAGAAATTAATATAATTTTTATCGATACGAATGCGTCAAGGTTAATGGAATTGACTTCGTGTTATCAAAATTAATTAAATCGCCAACATAATTTTTGTAGTGGAAAAGATTTATTAGTAACAATATCATGTGTCTATTAACCTTATAAACTGTTCTTTTTCGTTTGTTATAAATTAGGATTATCATGAATCCTAGATGCATTATTAATTCGTGTTACTTTAATAAAATATATTTCTATACCTTTTCGATTTCGATGTGGAATGGAATATTGAAGTTTGCATGAGCGGTGGGGTTGGATGTTTATACATAACTGTACGTGCCCTCTTTTCAATTCGTCAACCATAAACAAATTCCATTTTGGTGTATTATAATAACATTTGAAGCATCAGTATACATTTAAAAATTATTATTATTGTAACCTAAAAGCACAGACTAAACAATGTTAAATGCAACACGTATCTGTGAGAGAGGAAATGATTATGTGTAATATTATAACAACATGTCGATATATTCTTACTCATTTCACTAATAAGATTGCATTGTATGTATGCATGTTTAAGTGAGATGTTTGGGGCATAAATTGAATAGCAGATATTACAAATCCTTACTGATTAACAGCGATTATGATACAAAACTTTGAATATATAATACATTAGGTATTAGAAGTGTATCTCTTGCCATATGCTTTTAATTAGCGGAATAAGTTAAATCAAATTTAATCACATGTCAAAACAGTATATATATTAAATAATCGTGGTTTAAGGATAAGTCCCCGATAATAAGCAAAGTACAAATGATATCTTATAGACGTCGTTTCTGTTTACTTTTTGATTACTTTCACAATATGTTATCTGATGACGATACTGTAGAGGTAATCACAAACACCGGCCTGTTTTTATTAACATAATTACGTATTAGTTATTGTGAATATTTGAGGCAATTTAACAAATAACACGACGGTTTTTTGTGCGATTAAATCTTATTGCAGTTGCAATTTATAGTACCACTTGTAAAATTTTTGTTTGGTTTATCGTATACTTCCGCAGAAGAATGCATCGGGTAATTTTGCGAGCTCTCCATATTTTAAGCACATCAAGTTTTTATATAACATATACTACAAAATATAATTGATATTAATACCTCTGATTTGCTTGATCAGTTATCTAGCAAAAAGAACAAAATAGGTCAAGCACTGCAGAAGTGCAGATACCACTATAGGTCTAGCCACAGAAGTAGAGCCCTGCGTGGATACTTCTTTTCCTATCCGCATACGATCCGTATCCGCCTCATTCAGGTGGATGGTATCCGTATCCGCAAGTTTTATATCCGCATGCGAACCGTATCCGCATTTCATAATTATGATAAATATTATAGAAAAGGTAACACATTTAGAGAAATATTAATTAAAAAGAGACGCAAATATAAACAAATATTTTCCTATTATAAAAGAACATCAACATAATTGAAATGGGAGCTGCTGATGGTAATTTCATGTTCTCCAAGTATTATAATTATTTATATGTACAGTGGCTCAACGTCAAACTCGGACAGTATAGCGCACACAGTCCTACTAAAAGATTTGAATGTTAGTTGTTATTTTTTAAATGAAAGAAATACACATTTCACTACATATAATATTATACTTTCAATCTTCAAAAGTAAATCTATAAATTTATTCTCTTGTTATAAAATATTTTATATTCAGAAAACATGTGCAAATTCCACATCAACAATGCAGATATTGTGCTAAATTGAATCATCATTTCCGCTATAGATTGGTTTGTCTTAGCAAGTCGACAATAAAACATGTTAAAGACATCCGTATATTTGTTTTAAAGTAGTATTATTACAAACTTTGGAAGAGTGGGACGTCAGCATGGTCAAACCTCTGTGGAAATAAGAAAGTTAGTGATAATGCATCATAGAGATGGTAAATCTGTTCAAGAGATAGGAA
>JARFOC010035126.1:0-26798 GCA_031763485.1 Osmoderma eremita
AACGATTCTGTGAATTTATAGAAGGATTGTTACTTTCGTAACGTGTTACTTTTGTCCCCGGTCTCCCCTACTAATTTTTCCATACTTCCCGATGTTTGTTCCATTATAATTTTGAACCTTCGTTATTAATACGTAAGCCTATTGTTTTATTTAAAAAAATATTAAAATTGAATTTAATATTGCTACCACCGCTCGATCTATGTCGACCTATGACCAGAGGGCGGTAGCAATTCTTACGTCGAATACGTATATATTGAATATAACGGATGATGTTGCTAATGAGAGACAAACTATTCATTTATTCCCTGATTGCAAAGTGTGACGCTCTTTTGCTATTTTTAAAACTGCAAATTCGAACAATAATTATTGCTTCATTTTTCGCAGTATAGCAGGGGGCTATATAAGTAGTAATAGGGTGGACCAATAAATAGCAAACCTGAATTTAAAAACACAAATTTAATATCATTTGGATTGAACTTACACAATGGTAGAAAATGTTAATTAATTAAGGAAATGTTCAAAGTGGTTTCCATTGTTTTATAAACAATAGTCATTAAAAACGGCAGCTATTCGTAAAAAAAACACACCGGGTCTTTGACGCCAAAAATCAATATTATCTCCACACGTTCAGTTACAAAAGTGATGACTGAAATAGCTACTCAAACTTTGATGAATGACATTAAGGACGGCACCAATGATTACTATAATAACTAATGACATTTACCTTTCAACTAAACAAAGAAATTAATGACAAATACACAACGAAAAAGAAAAGTGTACGACTTTGTATTGTAAGAACTGTATAAAAATGAGTATTTCCTTTACCGGATAATACAGCAAATAACATGTACACTTCTCAATTGAAAAAGAGGCACGATTGACACCTTTGAAGTATTTTAACGTTTTATTACAAGTAGGGTGTTTGTGTTTTGAAATTTAGGTTAGTTATTCACTGATCCAGCCTGTATAATTATACTACTTATATCACTAGAGAGCATTTTCTGCAGGCCTTCACGACGTATCACAAGTAGGAGGTTGCTATTTTAATTGTATCTGCTGTGGTAGGCGGGCCGTCGGGGTGAATAGGGCTAAGATATCTCTTATGTCATTTTATTTCCTCCTTCCCATTCTAGAAACAATTTTAATCATTTTAAATATTGTATTTTCTTCGGGAGATATTAACTATTGTAAGCTTTAAAATTGATGCCTCGTATATCTATAAACTCAAATGTTTATCAACTGAATTGAATTTATTCAACTGTATGTTGGGAGCAATATATTTGGCTGCGTACTGCATCTTTACAAAATATATGTACATACATATGTTCTAGACCCTTTTTTTCACAGATATTTTTGCGAAATTATATTTACTCCTTAAGCATATATAATTAACATCACCAACTATATAATTTGCTATTAAAGTACTGTAAAAAAATAATTACCAATGCAAATTAATCTGTGACGACCGTCTTTTTTAATCAGGCAATTGAAACTTACCAAAAAGTGTTTTTAAATGTAACTTCGAAGAGAATAGTTTGCATAGCATTATGGAATGTTACGCAAACTATTGTATTGCAAACTATTCAAACATGATGTTTGAATCACTAAACGCTTAGCATCTTCAAATAGGATCTTTGCATTCGTGCCAACCTATAAAATAGGTATAGGTATATCAATGTAGGGACAATAAAACAATGGAAGCTAAGAAATGACCAGATAAAAAGTGGGTTGGTATGACTGGAGCTGAAACCAATATAATGCATATTTTGTTAATCTTATTATTTGGCAAACAATTTCTGCTCTATCTCTAGCTAATTGTCGTGATTGAGACTAACACATCTGAATTTAATTAATTACGAATATAGTAATTGAAAGGGAAAATTAAATGGCTGGATATAGGCTATAAAATGAGCTGATAGAATTATTTATAGCCCTCAAGCGTTTTAAGGTTTCAGGGCCAAGTTCTTTTTTTTTAAATTAGATTAAACTTTTTTATGATTCTGATAGAGATTCTTTTTTTTTCTAAAAACAATTATGTATTCCAAATATATCTTTACATAAGGAAAACTTCAAAAAAGTTGCAGCGTCAACATTGGGATGAAAATCTACGACTAAACGTACTTCTGAGTGTTGAGGAAAAATACTACTAGAGAGATTGCTGCTAATTTAGGAACTTCCACGCAAAACTCATGCAATAGAGGCTGGTTATCCCGAATGCCGGACGATATTTTGTCATTTTATGGTAAGACGCGGGTGGTTTTTCCTATAACCGTGCATTCATTGGAAACAATCATCGTTATTGGACTCGGGGAAATACGCATGTGACGGTACAATTCTATTTTCAGTACAGATTTTCTGTAAATGTCTGGTGCGACATTTTACACAATAAACTCATTGCGCTTATTTTTATAAAGGCGCTACGTACTCTTTTTTTAAAATAAGACACTCAACTACAGAACTAGAAATTCATCATGGTAAGGACGTAATATTCGTAAATAAAGAGGAGTGGATGTCGCCCTACACCTAGTTGCTAGCTGTGCTACCATTTTAACGGCAGATGCACCGTTTTTGCATCTCTGCTACCGCTCTACCGTTCTGCAATTTACCGTTGCTTCTATTCCGATATAGTAGTTGTTTTAGGGACATATATAAAAGATAACTGATAAACACTCTAAACATGCAATCAGCGAAACTACCTGAATATTTCCAATATCGCTTCCCTGCACCCATACGTAACATTATGCGATTACTTCGTAATTCAGACTGTAGTTATAAGTAAGAGAAAGTAATCGAAAAGCTCATACTTTTATCCTAATTTAAATTGCTTAGAATGTAGTATGTTTCAATGGTAACGCGTTTTTCTCTCAGCTAAACTTTTTGAAAACTATACAGCCAACTTTTGTACCAACCGCATCAATAATTGGAATACTGCATAGGTAATGGCAATATCAGACTGTGAATGTTTCAGTATCAACATTGATAAAAAATATTTTGTCTGAATGTATAAGAAATCGGAATATGTAGCTGATTCTGAATGATTTCCTTTCTTTTTTTATATTATTAAATGGATATTCACGTATATACGATACATATTGCTGTAGAATTAATTTTTTTATTAATTAGGAGTTAAAATATATTTTGTACCATTTAACCAAATTCCCACACGGCAGCTAGATACTTGAAAACAACAGATACTATAGTTATGTATTCGGTATTGAGTGGAATGTATGGCAAGTTCACATGTTTGCGTAATTCTATTTGCCGTTTGCAGATAATTTAGTATAGTTGCCAAAGATATTACCCCAAACACCGCCAAATGTTCGCAGAAATTTTGTCGACAGATTAAGGTGTTGCCCTTTTCAATTAGATAATGCATATGTAAATAAACATTCTTAGTTTCCTTGAAAAGAATTATTTAGTTGTCAGAAGCCTTCTTATTTTGATTCTGCTATATGTATAATTCGTTTTTTAATTCTCTACAACTATGTTATTTTTAATTTCATATATAGTTGTATGAAATCTAGCTGGCTATATACGTGTGATAAGAATGTCTCTAAAATAAAGTAAAGAAGTGTAATGCTTTCATATTCTGAATATACACACAAATATGTGTCACAGAAAGGTATACAAAACATACATAATATAGGAATTTGTTTTTATTCAATATAATCCAAAAATGTGTAACCTAAAATTACAATTTCGCTTTCAAAATTTCATATAAGTCTTACTTAAACTAGTTCCAAACTATTTCAAACATTTTAAAACTGCTTTTATACATATAAAAACTTACAATAATTTATAGAAAATGAAATAAATTAATTGTAACATCAAGTTTGATTCCGTTTTGGATGTAATTTAATTTTTGAGTTCATTTATAAATAAAATCAGTCACAAACTAACTGAAACTATCATATACTAAAATAAACAAATTCTAATTCTCTCATTTATCTTTAGGTATTTTATATTAACGCACAGTTTATTAATGACATATTTTAACATAAATATCGCATAAGAACATACAATTTATAATTTAGCTTCTATTTTATGTTTCTTACTTTACTTCACATGGCTATATAAATTCATTACTTTCTAATTTTTGCACGCACTTTGAAGAATCACTAAACCATCTCCTGTGTTTCGAGGCCGTTTCTATTTCATGCTTCTGTTATTATTCCCGACTCTAGCTTCTAGTGTAAGTAGCTCTGTGAGTTTGAATAAATTCCTCGAAATTCGTAAGGGTGAACTAGTGAAATTATAATTATTAGAAGTGAAAAGGTTTAAAATGAAATGAACAACTTTATTTAAATCTGCAATAATTTGCATTACAAGAAAGAATAGTAAAGTAAATAGGCTATAACGAGTAATTTGAAAAAAATGATCGATAAAACAGTATAAAACGATTTAGTTTTAGTACGGAAATCGATAGATTATAATTTCGTTTGATAAAAAAAAACAAGTATAGTGAATGAGGGAAAATTCTAGAGTTCTTCCGAGGTATAATCTACATTAATAAATTGATTTATACTATAAGAATTGTACTGACATAGGTAGGATATAATAGGTACTGAAAATAGTGACATTTAAAGTAATAAGCAAACCTAATTATGTATTTGGTGTTATGTGTGGTATTAAATAAATAAACAGAAAAAGCAGAAGCTTTCAATAATATCAATTTTTTGATGTGAAGTTTATGATAAAGTAAGGGAGGGTAGTTAAAATTTATGTAATCGTTACCTGTATTAAAAAGGTTTGTGAACAAAAGGAAGTAGAAAGGAATAATAAAGAAAACAGCCTGTAAGATTAGGAACCAAGAAAGTAAATAAATGTGTGTTTATATTAAATTATCAACCATTTGCTTACTGTTTATATTTAGATGATATGATTTTGATCTTTTTCACTTAATGTTTAAGAAGGTCCTACATGCATTAAATCAAAGGTAAAACGAATTATATTACACATTACTAGGTAAAAATTTGTCCAATTCCGTGCAAAATATCTCGCTCGAACAACGTATCGTTCCGCTACAATCTATGGTAATGAGTCGAACGGAAATAGGAAATGTACCGATTTCTGATCAGTTCAAATACTGTCGTGACTAAATGGTACCAATGACGTAACGGTTAACTTAGAGCGAATGACCTTTAGCTAACTTACTTAGCATGGATGCGTATTTAGAAAGTATGTTGGGTGTATTTAATAATTGAATATCGAAGGACTTGGATGTATGTATAACAATACAATATTACAATTGGGATTTAGAAAGTAACGGGCGAAGGAAATTTATTTTTAATATATCATACGATACGTCCTTACTTACTTATGTGAGCGCGTGCAGTTTTTAAACAAAACCCGTGAGCGATAAAAAAGCAAATATCAAAAAACGATCTAGGAACGGTCGTCGTACAGCGAGCGTTTCCAACTCGTCCATTTCCGGGTATTTAAAAGCTGTTATACCGTCGCAGCGTCTCTCTCTCTCTCTCTAAATCTACTACACGCCAATAACAACAAAACAAGAAGAAGAAACCATAGCTTGATCCGGCCGGCATTCCATGACCTCTTCGTTACGTGAAATTGTTTCATGCTCTTTTCACGATCGCGCCTTCGCTACCCGCCTTTGTTTAATTTTGAATTGGCGGGCACTTCATTTTTTGAAAATGATACGTGGTGGTTCGGGAACGTTCTGTTAATGATTTGATTTTTGTTTGCATGCACACGTAGCACGTACAACGCGTATACGACACGGCATGACGTCGTGACTAAACAGGTATGTTGTAAAATTAGCCGCGAATAAGAAATATTCGAAGTGACTAATAGAAACGTAAGCCTTTTACGTAGCGATAAAAATGTAAGGTTATATGGTCGAGCGTGTGATTGCGGTGTGTCTATCTAAGACACAGGAGAAAGGTTATAAGCATTATGTGTTGTAGTGCGCTTTTTTTATTACCTTATAGAGATCGCAGCGGATTGGCAACAGGGTCAATGTAATGATAGATTGTGTGCGGCCTACAGCGTGACTCTTCGTGTGATGGATGTCTTTGTTACCAACGTTCCCGTTATACTATAAAAACGTACCTGAACGTAAATGTAACACGGGTGCAAGACGCTTATTACTACTTGGATACTTAAAAAAATAAAACACCACCAACTTTATCGAGCACAACTTTTTTACACACCGTACACTTCTTTTTCGCCGCCCCTGCTGGTCGATTTATTTTCGTAGTGTCGAAATCAATTTCTCTTCCTTCCAGTTTCTAATTCAAAAATTCAATTCAACGGAAGCGGGCGAGGTATTCCGGCTCTGTGGATGGCACTCAAAGTCCACGGATGCGAATAAGAACCCCGTGAATTCTTCCAGTGCCATTCGCAGGCCAAATGTTGCGCCAGCTCTGTTCGCGTACTGAATAACACTGAAAACTTAGGTAACGAGCGACAGGTAGATCGGGTTCCCTCTCTCCCTGCCTTCGGAGCGAGGACATTGCACCTGTGGCTCACCGTCACACAGTTGATGGTTATTAGTCATCGTACCAAGCCATTTGGAACACTACATCCACGGTGCAAAGAAGAACTCATCATATTCCGTCATCCAGAACCGAAAATACACGTCGCAGAGGTACCCCCGTGCGCATACACGTACGAGAATGGACACTAATGACTCCTATATGTATATGTACCCGCAACAATAGCGCTCATATGAATGAAGAGATACGTACTCGATCGGGTCCGTGATGGATTTTCACCTGATACATGTGTATACCTTCGAACCCCGGTGTGATACTTGTTTAGTTAGCAGCTGCGGTTACCTCTCTTTTATGTCGGTATCTTAATCCGTGCTCAGTAGTTAAACAGGCTTATTCTTCTGCCCTGATATATCTGCCGAACTTTCAATTAACACTGAACGTTTATGTAATACGGACTTATATATGTACGCCAGCAAGTATTTGTCATGTTTCAGGTGAAACTTTCATACAGTTATTGATCTTATTATAGTATTATATTTACATATACCATATCTACATGCTGTTGCAGCTAAAATTTCTATTAACCTCCCATCTACCAGATTGCTAAAATAATATTCTCGCAATTAATGCAATAACTAAGGCGATCTTCAGTGAAGCGCACATAATTGATTAACAGCGGTCATTTCAGTTTTAATTTATACGACCGAGAAGCATACTAAATAAAAACAACATTTAATAAAATATAATGACACATTTGCTTGGACAGCATGCTTGCTCACATGTTTCGTGCCTTAACATTACCATCGATAGTAGAAGGCCCAAATGCACTGGCGTCACACATCTGTTACGTCAGTATTGCTATAGATCGTCTCAACCTCCGTATGCAGTATGGGATATAATAGCAACTTTTATCTCTTACTATCCTTAGTTGCTAGTTCACTTCCGATTGCTATGTTGCAACTTATTTACATATGTCGATGTCGGCAAAGTACCTATCTATCTGTCTATTAGCGTCAACTGCTGTCAATCGTTATCGTCGTTGTTTTAAAATATTTTTAGTTGAATTCCATGTTAATTTGTTCATACATAGTTGTACAAATCGTTCTCTTCAGAACGCTTCCATCTTTTTCGAGCGTGTACAGGGTAATATCGATATTTTTCTTGATTTTTAGAAACTTTTATAACCTATACATCTAATTACAGTTTTCACTGCATTAATGGAGCCTGTAGGGAGAAAACGGCGTAAGGGCGAAAAAATTAGTCTGGAGGAAAAGTATATGATTGCAAACGTTTTAGATTATTTTAACAAAACTATGAATGTGAGTGCTGCCGTTCAAGAAGCAAGTGAAACTTTGGGTTCCTCAGAGCGTACAATATACAATATAAAACAGGAGCAACAAACTGGTTCATTATCATGTCCAAAAAACCCCAAGAAAAGGAAAGGCATACAACTAAATGACCGATTACAAACATATGATGAGAACACGCAAGCACCTATTCAACGTAAAGCGCATACTTTTTTTTTATACAGAATATGCCACCTACATTAAATGAAATTGTTGCTGTTGTCAATGCTGATGATGATCTCCCTAACTTCAGTTGAGCAAAAGAAGTCAGTGATTGTTTTTGATAATGCTTCCTATGACTGGGGAAAATTAGAAAAAATTCCAACGGCAGCACGGAGAAAAAAACAATATCATTGATTGTCTCCGTGAGAAACAAATACCAACCACTGCCGATATGCTAAAAAGAGACTTGCTGTTTGCGTGTCACAAATTAAACCGCAGTATGATAAAAGCAGGACTGACGAACTTGCAAAAGGAAAACGTCATGAAGTTCTTCGATTACCACCTTACCACTGCGAGTTGAATCCGATTGAAATTGTATGGGCACAAGTTAAAAATTGTATAAAAATGAATAATACCATATTTAAGGTAAAATATATGGAGGAATTAATTCCAAGAGCATGTAGCACTGTAACAGTTGATACTTGCCAAAATTACATAGTGGATAATTTGCAAGATGTCATTGAAGAATTTATTATTCATATAACAGATTCGTCATCATCTGAAGATCAAACTGGTGCATCGACTGACTAAAAATTGAAACAAGTGTGTGTAATTTCTATTCCTTTCTTAAATATCATTGTATTACATGGGGATTTGTATGATTCCAGCTATTTTCGTTACAAAAGTGGAAACAAGTATTTGTTAAAGGATTATATGTTTTACTTTAAATTTAATAAATTTTATAATACCCCAAATTCCTAAATAAATGTTCGAAATGTAAATTACCTTAATGTTGAGCAATAATAAATAAAATTATGGGCTTTTTCACTGATTCTTAAATAAAGAAAATTATGTTTTTTTAATATCATACTGTTTTCCTCAAAATATTCATTTTGACTGTCAGAATCCCAAATAATGGAACCGGAAGTAATAATGTACAGCTTATTCGACGATTTGGCAACCGGGTATCGAATTCTCATAAGCTGTGTTCTGCATTCGGAGGTTGGGACGATCTATAGGTGAATGTACAGTGGCAGTAAGCAGGAAAGTCTGCCTGTGTTTGTTCAATTTAATTTCAATTATTAGTGCTTTTAAGTGCTTCTTTTCGTGTTATCTCATCCATTGCAATGGTTTATATTTATATATAATTGTGTCATTTCTGTATCCCTCCCTGATGTCGCGGTAATTATTAAAAAAAATGATCCGAACGTACGCAAAAGATATTGCTCCATGTAAATACAGTAGGGTGCTTGAGTTATACTTTGCCAAAGCAAATATACGTTTTTCGACAGCAATCTATTCAAGATCCGGTGAAACTGGAAGTGTAAGTTCAAACATTGTTCAACTCTAAAATCGCGTATGTTATATATACTAAAAGTCATCCAATGGGCGCAAATATGTATGAAATCGCAAACTGCCGACACCGGTCAATTGGGGGATTATTTTTTTCGTATCGAAGATTGCGGGTATTTTTGGACAATACAAAGTACTAAAGCATAATCTGTTGTATGTTCGGGTATGTTGCAGTCGTCTCGCCAAAATTCCATAATAGACTGCAAGTGTATCATTTGGTAACATAAAGATTAAGCCGATTTACGAAACTATTCATTCACCTAATGTAATCAGATATCATTCATTTAATCCAAATATTATAATGGAAGAAACCAATATAGAGCAAATAAGGAACGATGGGCTTATTTGACGAGTTATTGTTGGTACATTATCCTGAGAAAAATTAAGTGTGAATTATGTAAACAAATCTTAATTATTAATGACGAACTAGTTGTGGAAGATAACCATACTCTAAAGTTTAAACCCAGAAAAATTGCTTTATCCATAAGATTTTATTGTACAAATAGTTTTCTATGACTGATATATTATATTTATTCAAATTCTTTTCGAACTCGAGGAAAGTGTACTATTCATACCAGTGAATATATCATAAAAATAGGAATAACTTGCATTACAAATACTTTAGAAATTATCCTGGAAAAACCAATGATCGATTGAGTAAAAGTAAAACTTCTGACAATAGAAAATTAGGAACATTCACTGGTTAGTGAATCTATTCAATAAAATGGAAAAATTCTAAATATATATGTATTTTACATCTAAAGTCACAGTCGCCGAAACTTGCTATATTAATGGAATAAATGAATATCAAAATAAAGTGGATAATATTAACAAAATCTGGTTTTGAAATATGTACAACTATAGATGATTTCGTCTCTTCATGATAAAATCGAATGGGGTGTGACGAAGAGCTCATTTGGCGATTGGCGCCCCCTTTCTAAATAATAACAAATAAAACTAATACTTCAGACCAAAATGCGACTTAAAAGAAGCGACTGATGTATCTAGGAACACCTAACGATGCTGACAACACGCATCGGCCCTTAAACGTAAGGAAATTTGAGTATCGTACGTAGAAAATAACTTTGCATAAGTTTTCATCCATGTTTTATCCTAACTTTAGGTATGTATTAATTCATATTCATATATAGATCTTGGTGGTTAAAAGAGCGTCATCTTAGAAGGCGAAATATCGGGAGACGAACAAAAATAAATATTTATAAAACCTTAATAAGATTGGTCATAACTTACTTGAGCAGAAATGTAATTCTTAAAAAGTTTATTATGAATTTTTGAGGGAAAGGTTCTCCGTAAAATAAATGGGGAACAAGAAATGGGAAGGCGATGGAAGGCTAAACTTCGAACTTTATCAAATTTACCCAGATGTTGTACCTTCAGCAAGATACAGATCAGGTGGGCACGACACACTACCAAAGACCAAACAGGCACACGAAGCAAGGGGTGACCACGTATCAAAAGAGGGCAGATATCTTAAGGGTTCGTAGGAACAAGAAAGAATGACGAGGAATTTTGGAGCAGGCTGGGATCCACAGACGACTGTTGTACCAAAAATGATGATGGCTATAGGATAAAAAATGGAGCATAAAGGAAGATGAATATCGCAAGTGTTGCATATGTTGAAGATTCGTAGTCTGCGGTTTTCCTAAGGGTATTAAATAAATGTAAGATCTAGTAAAGTTCAAGTGCATTTGAAAATATTTTGAACATTTACCCTGAGTGGCAACAACTAACACAAATTCAAAAATAAATAGTATTCTGCAATATAAATTTATAGATGCTATTGTTTAGTAAATAAGTAATCAATCAACATCTGTTGCTACACATTACATATCAATAGGATTATTTCTGTTATAGTTTAGTTTTCACCATTAATTCCATACATACATATACTATCACTACGCCATACTTTGTGCAGCTGTTCTTTTGTTTTGGCTGTAATAACAACCACTACGTAGCAACAATCAATAACTCGATAATAATTCACCTGTTCGACAAAAAACATATGTATACAGCATGCCCAAAATTGAGTGATATGCCATGGATATCATATTTATTATTAAACATAGAGATTTTCTTAAATAACCAAAGTTGTGCAGTTTTTACTGCTGATTCAGGTTCGGTTGGAAATTTTTCCATTATTATCTTCTCCAGACGTATGCAGAATTCATTAATAAGCATCTTCGAGTAATTAAATGCTTAATTGATGTATAGATGTTCATTTTTATTTGCGGTCTTATGTTTATGGTGCGGCGATGCCATTAATCATTCCGAATTGCCAATTTCCATTCATGTTTGACGGCCTCTATTACAATGGATGTAGTGGGAGCTATTTTTCTTGCTTTCCTCCTCATATCTTGTTCGCCCGACTACATAAAATTTGCTTGGCGCTCGTTTTAGGATTAACACTCTTTTAATTACGTCCGCGAATATTACATGGTAGGTAGCAAATTACAGTTAATAATCCACTTTCTCACAGTTAGAAGGTGCCAGAGGTACATTTGGAAATAATAAAATTTCGCCGTTGGAACTCCTCAAATTGTAGTTTAGTTTTAGTGAGTAGTTTAACAATTAAGATTGTCCGGTAGTTCTACGTCGTAACTCTTTTTTATATGTCTTTTAAAATATCACATGTCCAGAAGTTTTTAGTGCCCATTCGTACAGTTATGATAACATAATAATTTATAAAGCTAGATTTTGAGGGTTTTTAATTTATCGTGAGTTGATTCTTATAAATTGCATTTGGTATCCTATAGTTCTGCTTGATATAGTGAGATGCAATGATGAAATTTCAGATCTGCATCGGGAGTGCCATAAGGACGTACTTACATGGGAACAGTGACAGCCCCCTCCAAGATTTTAGATTTTTGTGAATATTTAGGAAACAGATATCAATTTTTCGTTCTAAGTTACTTTTATCTGTTAGGTTTACATTATAGGGTAATCTTACCTATATTTCAATGATAACCAGCACTTAATTAAAATGTTTGAAGCTGAGAAAATAGCTCCAATAACACTAGTCAACAAAATTTCAGATTTATTTTGTGCTACCAGGCCAAGTGGGTGAACTTGGTAGTACTTTTAACACTTATTTCATACTGTGCTCAGAAACTTTCTATCAGGCAGGGTTTCAGAGTGACAAAGCAATAAGATTTTGTGAAAGTATATATTAAAATATGTATATAAATCATGAAAAAATCACGTGCAAAGTGATATATTTACTTGGAAAATGTGCCGATATATGACTTTCGGCTGTACTTTGCATCAGAAACATTTCTCTTCAGCGTCCGACAATAGTCTGCCAACATAGCAGGGCTCCATTTGCCTTGGTATCATCGCTTAGTGTCATGTTTTGTGGAGGTTTAGGCACAGGCAATTCCGGACTGTGAGGTACTGGTCTCAGTGCAGATGGAATATTAGGATATTTTACAGTATGTTTGGATTTAGAAGTCATACCACTTATATTTGTTTGACAAAAATAGCAATCGGTAATACGATCTGATGGTTCCCTCCAAATCATAGGAATTGTAAATAGCATATGTCGTTTATCTTTTGCCCACGCTGTAAGAAGTCTAACACACGTAACATAGCAAATATGGGGAGCCCAGCTTTTGTCTTCATCACCTACTTTAACTTGAAATACTGCTCATAACACTTTTTAAGGAGAGGTGTGAAAAACCGTTTTTGATATTTAGATGTCAATTCGCCGCAAATGTAGCAAAAGGAGCTCGGGTGGTTTACACACTTCCTTGGCATTTTTAGAGGTGATCAAATGTTCGCGGTTTCAATACAATAGATTGAAGGCGCCACAACGCAACACTCTTTAAAACGTTAACAACGTCAGCGTATATGCTCATTCACTGAGCTCTAGACGACAACTGAAATAACAAAAGATGCTATCTAGGAATGGGAAATGCAGGTCTTAACACGTCAAAACATGTTCAAATATTAACCATTGCATGCTGCTTGATCAGTTCCGAGCTCTAGCCGATAATTGAAGTAACGTCAAGACATGTTCTCGTATACTACATATCTATGCATGCATATTTTGGGTGGATAAGCGAATATCCGGGAACATAAAAACTAAGGATGATGGAGAAATTCTGAAAACATAATTGATTTCAGCATGCAAATGTATATGGGAATCAGGCATTTTTGTGCTTAGGACAAACATCTTGTTAACCAGTGTAATTTAGACATATACTACATGTTGCAAGTACTATACTTTGGGATTTCTACATTTCAGTCACCTTTATCTTTACCAGGAAAAACCACAAATGCAAGTAAAAATTACATTTACGAGAGAAATGTATACTATGAGGGAATATTAATATTTCCTAGCAGGAAAAATATAATAAATAAATAAATAATTGATGAAAATGTAAAATAAACACTAAAATCCGGCATTTTTAACTTTATAAGGGTAAATATCAATAACAGAAGTATATTTTAACTTATTTTTAGGGTACAAGTTTGTTTACCTCAAATTTCGGGTAATATTCGACGATTTTTGAGGTATAACTGCAGATTTCAGAGGTAAAATTCCCGAAATTTCTTACAGTGTATGAGAGCATTACAACTTCTGGTGTGTATTCTCATCGGCATATTTCCAAAGCTCATTTGTTATTCCATCTCAACCTAGTGTCTTATTATTTTTAGTTTTTCTTATTATTTATTCTATATTACATTTTAATTATTTGTACATATAAGGTAAAAGTAGAAATTATGAGATAACATAACTGCGGACATTGCGTTAGAAAGCCTTTTCGAGCAAGCAAGTTTGATTGGCCTTTGTTTATCTGTTCAAAAGTTACAGAAAAATAAAGAGAACACAAAAAACCCGATAACCTATTTCCTTTTTCTAAAGGACTTTCCAACGCAAATTACAAGGTTATTGTCAAAATTTTCGGCTTACGTTGAATTTCAGGAACAATTCGTTATGGATTTTCCTTATTCGTGTGTACAAAATGTAAATCAAGAACTGTAAAAAAAAACTCTCAAGAGACAAAATTACTTGATATTATATTCAACACATAAAGGAAACCAAGAACTTGACATGATCCGGAAAATCTAACAACAAATTTGGGATTTGTATAGGAGAGTGAGTTAGAAAAAGGAGTTTCGTACCAAGAATTTTTTAAAGGTAAGCATCGTATAATGTGATTTGTTAAACAAAAAAATATTGTATAGTAAAATTGTACTTTTCTTCATTTTACTACTAACATTAGCTTCAGACTGTTAACATATGCATGCTATGTTTATAATCTATTGCAGATACGGCAGTTACTTTAATCACCTAAAATTCTTCTTATTTAAACACCAAGTCTTGAGGAAATTTTTGCTTCAAAGAAATGTTCTATTCTAAGGGGAATATATTGCAACACTGTGCATATTGCACCGACGTTAGGAGTAATCTTAACAGATTACTTCTGTTATCTCTAATCCACATATGTATGTAGTAGCATAAGACGCTAACAAGAATCGCTTATATCTTGCGAGATTCATAACATCCTCAAGCCTCAAAACAAATTTAACATGTGCAACCATAAGTTGACACCCGACTTAGATAAAACAAATACCAGAGCCCTTCTGTTTTAAATTCATCTTGTGTAGCGATTAGTATCGGAGAGGATAGCTCACCTGTTCTACTATCGTCACGACAAGGACGAACATCCAGCGGTTCCTTTATTACCTCCAGTAAGTATCTGTCTGGAATAAGAATCCTTTTGCGTGAAGAAATATGACCACCGCATACATATGTATGTTACGTCAATGGAAGCATCCGAGCATTAATGTAAAGTAAGATTAAAATCATTTGAACTTGTTGTTACTCAAGTTTGTTTAACATTTTTGTAATTTTATTTTTATATAATTCCAATAATTTGAAACAGATGCTTTAAAAAATTATTCTAATTATCCAAGGAGATACAATGTCATACCAGCAACCTCTTGTATGAAGTAGGCCGTTAAATTTACAGTTAATCGGATTTGTCGTTGCTTCAATTACTTGCTTCTATTCCGTGTATCAGCACTGATAATAACCAATAAATTAGCCCTAAGTACAGGCCATTTATTCTTCGGATGTATTAAGTAGCGTTTCTGGTTAACTTATTGCCTTGCCAGTTGGATTGTTTACCTTCAATGTTAGAAAACTTTGAAGAAATCGGATGCATAAATGATTACAAGGTATTTATGTAAGCAGTTAGTATTTCCTGCAGTGAGCCGATATTAAAGGCATGTGTATACAGGTATGCCAACATCGGAACGGGGGATTCTTTTGTGAATTACAATCGCGTAGTCTTGCTGATAACGAGAGATATTCAGTCGCAGTGTATCATAAAACGAGTAAGAGTACGCCCACATGTCCGCTCATTCACGTAATACAGAATAATTTTTCTGTACTCTCAGATTGCTGTCAAAAGTACAGTTTCTTACATTCATTTTGTAGCTGCTATGCGATGCAGGGGAACGAGAAAGTAATTCTCAGTAGGAAAATAAACAACGATTCTTAATAAATTAAACGACGGAAAAATAAGCTCTACAATTAGACAATAAATTGAAATTCTAACAATGTTACTTTAAGGAGGGTTTGAAAATGCCCCCACCCGCCGCCAAATTTTCTAAACGCTTTGACGACCGTTTCAATCGTCGAATGCGAAGGAATAGGACGATCCACGTACTCTACGGAAGTAGATCGACCGTGCTTTGGAATTTCCGACAAAATACCATATTCTGATTTGTACCTTCTTTCGGGTTGTATAAACTAACATAGTGTATCTGAAATCGAGGATCACTTCTTAGAACTTTGCGTGCGCATAAACAGATACAAAATGATTCCGATAGGCGTGCTGCGTGCTACGACCTTGCGCGCGGGCGGGGATAAATGCAACGCGCTACGTACAATATACCTTGCACCCCGGTGAGAGCTGAGCATACGTGTATGTATATACTTCTGTTTTACGTATAATGCCTATACATATTTATGAGGAATTCGGAAATATTTGCTTGAAGATTCGAAATAACAATTTATTTGGTTTGACAATTTTTAGGTAAAATTAAATATTGTAGGTAATAGGTTATTGTTCGGCTAGATCAGAACAATAATGCGAAAATACCTCGCACCAAATCTCCTTTTACAATGGCTTATCTGGGGTGGCACTCCCTTACAGTTGCAGGTAATGATTCATGGTACTGGGTCGCTGTAATGGTATCAGGAGCGATTTGAGTAAGGTAGTGGAAATCAAAAACTTAACAGCACCAAACAATACTAATTACTTATTTTTGTTCCAATAAAAATCTATCTTTAACAATTAGATTTTATTTTTTTTTAAGTAAATGCGTAGTTTTCTTGAAAACATTATGTAATGCACCAAATTCATCTTCATCGTTTAAGCAGCAAGAAGGTCCATGTAAAAGTAGGAAAAAAGTGGAGCTTTTCATTTTAAAAAAATGGATGGTGACGCCGTTTCCCAAACAGCACTGACAGCACAGGCAAATTTTTACGCCAGGTAACATATCTGTAAGATGATCAGATGTGCATTGATACCTTCATTTATCTAGACTTTGGAACAAGAATCTGTTTCCATCTACAAAGTTACATAAATTATTGATTCATAATCTGCATTTGACCATCCATCAAGATATAAAATACAAAATAGGGTACGGTGGCTTAAAATAGTAAAAATAAAAAATACCCTTACCACTTCGATGAGTGAAGAGCTCCTGGATACGTATTTCGGCAATTAAGTTGCCATCCTCAGCACAATCTACGAAGGAAGATATTGTTAGACGTCGCACTCTGGGAGATTTGCACCACACAGAACACCACTTGAATAACACTAGTGTTTAATAATAATACTAGTGGGAAATTTGCACCACACAGAACACCACTTGAATAACACTAGTGTTATAATAATAATACTAGTGTTATTCAAGTGGTGTTCTGTGTGGTGCAAATCTCCCAGAGTGCTACGTCTAACATTATCTTCCTTCGTAGATTCTGCTGAGGATGGCAACTTAGCTGCCGAAATACGTATGCAGGAGCCTTCCCTCATCGAGGTGGTAAGGGTATTTTTTATTTTCACCATCCATCAAGAGACAAACAAACTAACTTGTCTTAGAAAGATTTTTGCAATATTTTGATTTCTGCTCTTCAAAAATGTTTCCTTTAAAAGAACCAATGATAATTGAAATCTAGAAGGTGGGATCTCACCTATCCTGGCCTTAGCATTTCAATTACCTTTCGGTCTTCTTTATGCTCAATTAACCTAAAGCTAAAACCAGTTGCAAAAATGGTCCTAGCTATTTGCTTTGCCTAATTCTTTCTTTTTTGTTCTGTCCTGTTCTAAGAACAAAGCAGCTTAAAATTTCAGCATGGTTACTAGTGTTACTGCTTCTCCGAGAACCAGCACCAAAATCAATATTGGTATTGCCGCTCAAACATCCACGTTTATCAAATTTTTCTTTTCCTTGTCTTGACGGTTACTACTCCTTTATATTTTCACTTTCATCATCGTCTGAACTCAACTTTATTTTTACAGGTTTCCTAATGTTGTTAAGTCTGTCGACCAACCCTTGCACGTATTTACCCCATTTCTTTAGAGATAACGCGACACCCAAGTTTGTCAACGATAGTTTTCTTAGCGAAATATCTTCTTTTCTGTCTCCGCATGTCATTTCGGTACGTCGCGTGTAGACCTTCACCCATCTAGATGGAAATATTAACTACGAGAAAAACGACGCAGTGTTTGATTTTTATACGTCCCAGCGCGATTTACAAATTTCGACACGTTTTAACACATTCGCAGGGTTGCTAACTTGTATAAACAAATATCTTGTCGCTATTTTACTTATTTCAGATTGTTGCGCAATACTTTATCCGTACTTTTTCGTGAAATAAAAATAAGATTCATAAATTATCAACGATTCTTTTTATAAAATATCGATGATATTTGATTTTTCAAGAAATGATTTTTATCAACACTGGTTTCACCTTACACTAAAACACGTAAAACGTAAATACTTTCTTGTACCATGATTTTTGAACTTACGACTACGAAGTGTATGTCTGTAGACAGAAGAAATAAGAAATACATATTTGTCGATAGAATTGTTATGACTTTCGGAGGAGTTCCAAGTAAGAGGTGCAAGAAGGTCTACATTGCTATGAGCACCGCAGTAGGCAAATTAAAATGTTACCCAGGAACTTATATAACCTCTGGTTTAGAATAACTTAATTCTGAAAGGAAATTGCCTTAATCAAAAACAGAAAACATGTTCTCGATTTTCGTATACTTTTCCCAAAAAAGAAAATGGGAAAAATGCCTCATATTGGGAAGATTTAATGTCAGTGTCCGTTACCCCGTTAGCAATGGGTGTAGATATATTTCCCATAAACAAGCAATTTCCTTGTTCATAGCAACAGCTACACATGTACGGACCAAATTACAAGAAGGCACAGATGTACGCACCTATGTAGTTGGTAAAAATATAATACTTGTGAGACTCAGGTGCTAAGATTTCGGTTTGATCCTAAAGATGCTTTCTGCAGTTATTGTCCATCATAAGAGCCAATTGTTGTAGTAATATCCATTTCATTAATTTACTTTTCAAAGTTTGACATTCATATTCTTTCAGCATACTGAAGATTGTGCTTGGTGATTCATTGAAATTTTGACTAAGCGTAATAGCAAAAGTGAAATTCAGTGATTAGGTAAGTACAAACTTCAGCCCTTCTTTAATGCTATTTAGAAATTACTGCTGATTTAATATGATCATCTATTCTTCTCCATATTATTCCATTAATTAATTACTACATGTGTACTCAAGTCTCAATATGTGTGCTATTTCAGGAACGTTTATTTCAGAAAACATCATCATTTAAGGAAAGCAGAGCTTCAATTTATTCCATTGTATGTAACGTGAGTGGATGAAGTCTGTAGCTGTATTGTTGTATAAGTCGGCTATTTTTATTGCTTCACTTTACGAGAAAAACGCACGTGAACTGTTTGACAAGCGGCAGTGAAGGAACGCCGCACGGGTAGAAAACCTCCGATACCCGTTTGTAATGTGCCAGTCATCTCGATCAACAAAAGAACACCGTTCTATTTATAAGACGGCCTAATCAATTTTCTAAAACAAACGTGATCGTACCTATCGTTGCGCAGAAGATCCTATGTGACATGATCTGTCATGTTCGATTTACATTTGGCAAACGTTGGTCCTACTTGCCTGAAATGCTTCCGGATGATTGGGGAGCTTGATTCTACCAATACCATCCAATTTATAAATAGAAGCGACAACTTCTTTGGGCACATCTTAGCAGTAAACAGCGTGCTGTTATTTCCGCGGATACCATAAACTAAATTATAATTCTTGTCAAGAAAAAAAAACAGATCATTCCCATAGCATCTTCTTTGCTGGCGTTGCAGTAAGTGCTGCTACCACATCCGTGCGTTGGTTCGACGTGGAAAGGAAGTATTTTCATTCCCATCCGCACATAATGTAATAATGCTACAATAAAAACCTGTTTCTCGTTGAATGAGGCCGTTATACACGGGTGGACTCGCTGCTATCCCGTTGTCACTTGTATTTGTATACATGAGGAGAATATTTTGCTTATAGTTCTGGTTAGAATTATTGAATAGTCACGTAGTTTACTGTTTTGAAGGTCAATGCGATGTGAATCAATTTTATTGTAACATATATGTGTCAAACATGGCTTTTGCTGTTTATCAAGTTAGAAAACATGTAAAGGACATACTTGCAAATATATACCTAATGATGCTCAATAATTGTAAGTAAAAGCAAAAACATTCGAAAATGGAAGAAATACAATGAAGTGAGAGAAATTCGCTTGGATGATGTGAGTTTTCTAGTTAGATGACTCGATTCTTAAATGATGTTAGTTCACACCAATAGTCTTTGCAGATATAGTTTTGCAAGTTCTAAAACCGCCGTGCCGGCATACCCTGACCCCTTTGATCAAATTTTCGAAGACTTTTTCCAAATCAGTTTGATGAATTTCAGCAGTAACGCATTGGATTTCTGTTTTCAGTTCAGGAATTGTTTGTGGTTTGTTAGCATAGAACTTAAACCACCCTGGAGTATATTTGGGAGACTTCAACGCCCACCATGTCAACTGTGGATACTCAACAATGACGAGAACGGAGAGAATCTATCAAAGTGGATGGATAGGCTAGATATCCAGCTGGTCTTTGATGCTAAGGATCTGAAAACCTTTCGTTCAGCACGATGGCAGAGCGACACAAACCCCGATCTGTGCTTTGTTACAACTGATTCATCGCAAGTCCCATACGAGGAAGGTCCTACGAAGTTTCCCACGAAGCCAACACCGCCCAATTATTATTAATATCGGAACTCAGCTACCCTTGATGGAATCCCTTCAAAATCAGAAAACTATGGAAGGTTTGTTGGCGCACTGATTGGAAGCGCTAAGCGCAACATACCCCGCGGATATAGAAAAAAGAAATACATTCCCTGTTGGAACAAGAACACGGAAAAATTATATAATGAGTATGATAAAACTGGAAATCCAGACCTGGGAAGCCAAATACTGAAATCGTTCAATGATGGAAGACGGGAGCGATGGGAAAGTACGACAGAAAATATAGATTTTACAACCTCCAGCCGAAAGGAATGGGTTCTCCTACGACGACTAGGAACCGCCACACCTATACTCACCAGAAAACCTAAAGTGTTATAGTGAATTTGTAGACTGTCATACGGTAAATAAATAGCACAGAACTTGATCTTTACAAAACTGTAGAGGAAGAAATCGCATTGCATCAAGTCGCAAGAGTAGGACGGTCGACAGCAGCATTTCTGAAAATCGCTCGACCAGAAAAACGTTGCTTTAACGAATCGATGCTTTCTCTTGCCGTATGGCATACTGAAACCATATTTCCTCAAGGTCCGTATCGTCCAACTGTTTCCACAGAAAGTCAGATATCACGTCACGATATCGTACTCCAATTACAGTTAAAGCTTGGCCAAACTTATTCTCAAAGGAGAACGGTCCAATCACATATGCAGTCCCTAATCCACACCAAACAGTAGCTCTGTATGTGTGCTTTATGGGTGCATCGGCAGAATTTTAATTAACCCAAATCTGACAATTCTGCTTATTAACAAAATCATCCAAGTCTATTTATATGTAGCTATTGTAATTAATATAATTTTCATTTGTCCTGGAAAGTTGAATTCTAGCTAATTTACCTCTGTAATGCCGAAAGATATTAGTAGATGGAGGATTTATTTTAGTCGATTAATGAACTGTGTACAAACATGTTTATAATACCGAAATAATAGTAAACAGTAGGATGTTTGTGGTTATATGTAAATGCGGAAAACATGGAAACGAAATATTTATTACAAGAATTCTAAACAAAATTAAGCACATTTCTATTATTTTACCATAATTTCCTCTCCAAATACTTGCTCTCTAGCAGGGAATAGTAGACGGGTTCTGACATCGTTCTAATTTTATGGTTTTGATAATTCCAACGGACAATTGAAACATAATTGCTTACTCCGAGCATTAATAAATTTGCTACGCAGTACCATTAGTCAGAAAATGGTACAAATCTGATAGTTCTAACAAGGTCATAATGTGGTGGAAGTCTCTCTATTTTTACGGAAGACAATAATCATTTATTTACATAACCCAATACGTACTGAATACCTAAAAAATAATTTCGTACACACATTCACGGCGTGAAACGAATAAACATAACTTCGTCAATATTACGTTAAAAATAAACGCTCAGAAGTTATGAAATTGGCTGTATACTGTCGAAGTGGCTGCTCACCGATTGGCATTACTTCTTGTTTTAGACATAAATTAGTTCGGTTGGATGATGAATTAATTAGGCGTATGTCTTGTACGGCTACAAGAATGAACGTTAGTGTCTCCATTCGTTTAAATGATCGCCGATGTTAACACAATGTCACTAATAAAATTTGTTACGACTTATGATTTGTCCGAATAGGTTATTTTGTACACGTGTTCGTAATTTACGGGCTAGGATTTCTATAGAAAAAAAGAAACGATGAAAGATAAATTTGAACAGAAATATGTGATGACAGGTACATTAATTTTAGTAATAAAATTTTGATTAATTAACATTCATACCAGCTGCTGTGTTAATAATCACGATCTATTTTTAGTTCTTTTCACAAAATTCATTTTAAAATCTATTTCTTAGTAATCCTATCATAAAAACTTTATATTGTAATCCAACCAATAAAGTAGATTATAACTGAAGTAAAGAAATATTCAGATTGAAACTTTTTTTCATTAAAAAAGTCATTATGGTTTCGATATTTCGAGCGTTTGATACGGACTTTCATCGCTAACTTTTGCTGGTAAATAATATCTAAATTTGCAAAGATGCTCATATGCAGCCCCAAACGAAGTTAAGTTAGTTAGATTATAGTATAATTTGTTTTTGTTATAGGGTTAATACAGAATAAATACCACCTTGAAAATAAGTCATCAAAATCTATGTTGTACGTTAATTACCAACTACTTGCCCCTACTTGATGATTTACCTAGGTAGCAATACAACTTCTTCTTGAAGGTACTGCGACCATGGGAATATGCTTAGACCCATTTCATATATGTGGATATGCAATTAGATTGCGATGCTCCTTATTTGCCTACTTTTGAAATTTGTAGGTCTCACTCTTGCAAAAGTTTATATTTGATACAAAAACAATTCACAGAAAAATTCAGGTCAATAATAAAATGACGTATTTTTGAAAACTGGAAGTCATTTTACTGTATTTCTCATATTTCTACCTTCAATTAAGTAATATAATCGTGTCAACAACAATCTAGTAAGATGAATAGTTAAAAATAGGAAAGCAATGACTACAAGAAGATAGCAAACAAATTGTATACTCTCTTTGGTTGTATCATCAGTTGCTTCTGATGTCGCCATTTTCCTCTACCATCCAGATTCAATATTCTTCCAATATCGTAAAACAGCAGCTGCTCATTTCCGTGTCAAATACCACGCACGTATGCCTACAAATATTCTTAATGACTGTTTGAGATATTATTTTATATTCTTTTTCGTATGCTTTCAGTATAACGCTTAGATCATTTATAGATGATTTCTTTTATGTTGTATGATACTCAAACCCAAAGAAAGCACCAGGCTACGATCTCGTAACTGGGAAGATGTTACAAGAATGTTCAAGTATTTCAAGGCGTACAACAAATTTTTAATGCAGTTCTCAGAATTGGTTACTACTCCAGCCAATGGAAAGTCTCACAGATTAGAAAAAAAAACAGAAGAATTAAATTCATGCAGGCCAATAAGTCTACTACCAATAATTTCTAAAGTATTCGAAAAGCTTCTGTTGACACGACTGATACCAGCTCTGGAAGACAAATAAGCTCATCCCAGACCACCAGGTTGGGGTTAGAGAAAACCATGGCACAATTGAGCAGCTAGATACACAAAATTGTCCAGAAAATTTCAAATGCCCTAGAAGGAAAGTCATTCCGATCAGCATCCTTCCTGGATATCAGCCAGGCATTCGATAAAATCTGGCATGAGGGTTTACTTTTTGAGTTAAAGACACAATCACCACATTCCCTTTTCTTCTCTTAAACTCCTATCTGATAGACAGAGACTTTCTAGCGAAGCAACAAGACCAATATACATGACTGTATCCAGTTAGAGCCGGTGTACCACAGGGAAACGTACTGGGACCCATCTTGTATCTCCTCCATACCGCAAATCTTCCTCCCGGCAGGAACACAGACGGTGCAACCTTCGTGTATGATACCGGAGTCCTGTCGTCACACCCAAGCTGCATAAGAGTATCAGAGAATCTCCAAGGCAACTTAAATAAAATAGAAACTTGGTTTAAAAAAATGGGGAATCAAAGCGAACGACACCAGGTCAGTCCAGGTAAGTTTTACAAAGAAGAGAAATGAATGTCCACCAGTCACACTCAATGGAACACAGCTGAACCAGGCGGTTGATGCGGCATAACGCTCGATAGATTGGCAGAAGCATATACTTCCCAAAAGGAAACAACTTGGCCTTAAATCTAGAAAAATCAACTGGATGATTGGCAGGAATCGGAGCTAACACTCGAAAACAATCTGCTCGTCTATAAGACAATCCTCAAACCGCTGTGGACTTACGGTATTCAAGTATGGGGAACGGCCAGCAATGCCAACTTCAATACCATACAACGTTTTCAAAACAAGGCCTTACGATCCATATTTGATCCTTCTTGGTATGTCACATCATCATCAATAGAATCATCAATAGAAGAGGGCCTACCACCAATCAAAGACGAAATCAAACGCTACAGTTCAAACTATCGCGATTAAGTAATTGCGCATCCTAATATACTTTCAGAATAGTTATTTAACAACAATGATAAAGTGCGTCGACTAAAACGATTTAAGCCTAACTACCTGATAGACAGATTTACACACTAAGTGATATTTTTATGTTTCATCCTATTTTGTCTCTTGGTTTATCATTGTACTCTTGATAATTGTTACTGTAAAAATGCTAGTTATAGATTTTAAAAATATTAGTTGCACATTAGCAATCTAGTGCTGCTAAATACCAAAATGAGTTTCTTCACTGGAAGATACTTCTGGGCGCCTCTGTCAAGAAGACACTACAACTACTTATTCTCCTTATTTTTGGATAGATTGTAAAAGTATGGGAGTAATAAAATAAAATGTACATAAATATCTGGGAGTGATTTCTCAGCTTTTGAAGAAAGCTTGTATTGATTCTGAAACAAAAAAGTTCATGCAATGTGCTTAGTGCATAGTATATCAGAATAGCGAATTCTTATCTTCTTATTATTGTATGTCATTGAAAAATATTACTGCTAGTTCCAAGAGTTCTTTGTGATTATGTCTGCATGTAAACTTTTTAGGGAAACAAAAGTATACAGAAGGAACACCTAATGTAATATAGTTTTGAATGTAGGCATATATACATATATATATATATATATTTGCCGCCCCAATCGCCCAAATTATGTAGAGATAACAGATAAGCAAATGAACTACATACGTCGCTACATCAGCAGAATAACAACGAAGCGTGTGGATGTCGTTCTTGAAATAAACGCAAAACTATCAGTCCGTTCGCCCGGTTCACGAAACCCTCACAACTAACTACTGCACTTCGTTCCGAATTAAGACCAACAATTCAGTCGTTATCTAATCGCACGAACGAAACAGCTAGTAGCATAAATCCCAAACGTAATTCGAGATTGTATACGAAGTACATAACATGCGCACGACGCCGCTTGTATTATTTAAATGAGTTGTTTACTCGATTTTTCTACTATCGGATTTCAAAAAGAAGGTAAATGTATACGAACTACACAGACAAACATATACGACACCGTCGAGTTTTTCGTTCCTTAATTAGAAATGCGAACTGAATGAATAAGTATTTCCGTTGAATGGGTACGTAGAGGAAACTATAATACAGTTACCTATGTATGTAGGCAGACATAAATTGGTATGAATGCATTAAAAAACATGCTGATAATAACCTCATGAATTATGATGGGAAAAAATGTTCTCATGTCGTATACAGAATGTCCAAAACCTCTGACATTTAATTTTGTATGCATATTATATATTTCAAAGAGAACAGTGCGTTCGCTGCCTTTCATTTCATTTAAATGGCATGGTTCTTTAGAAGATTCTTACAGAGAGTGTGGTATCAAGGTACTTAACGCATCTACGAGTATAACGACTTACCGAATTCCTTGTCCTTAGTTCTTGTTTACCGCAATGATTTGAAAATGTATTCTTCGATTACAACTTGGAATATACTTTATTTCCAACATAATTTAAATTTAATTTTGCAATGGTTCTCGGCTTATAAATTGAAATGAGAAGAAATGTTCGTTGGTTCCCTACAAGAACAAGATAAATTTTACATATTTCAGCGATACAATGAATGATGTACCTAAATCTAATTAGTTTTCGGACTGGTATTAGATTTGGATATTTTGTTGAATTCTCGCTTTAGTTTTGGACCACATATAACCAGCCTCTGTATTTCCACCTAAAATACATTGGCGTTTATTTTGGGCTGATCCAGATAGTTCAATGAAGTCCCTCTACTACAAACTTAATATTTTGTTTTTTCAGCCAGTAAACTAGAATACACTTTTCTTCACTGAGTATTGGCTGTAATATCAATAATCTTCATTTATTGAGTAGATTTTCATTGAGAAAAAGAATTATTTCATTCCTATGATAAAAAGTTATTTACAATTTTTAATTAAATAACAACAAGATTCATTACTAAAATAAATTCGTTTTTATTACAGTAACACATACACACATCGTTTTGAATGTGTTTTCATTTTGGCGAAACATTCGTAATAGCCGCAGAAAGTACCGTCTATTTGGCAGTACTCTGTTGGGAAA
>JARFOC010035134.1:0-26775 GCA_031763485.1 Osmoderma eremita
GGTTACAAAATCACAATTGATAGATTATCACAGAAGTTGTTTTCTCCAGTTTATCGGAAAAATTGAATTTGAGAAATCGTGATGAAAATGTTACTATAATTTTGTGCAAATAGTTTAGTTAATGTTAGTGTATTTAAATTTAATAGCTTGTAATATTGCAAAATGGAGCATGCTGAATAAATAAATTATTTAAAAGATCCCACTTTACCTCGTGGGACAAAATAAATCTGAAATTTTGTTGACCGGTGTTATATTCATTGGGTCTATTGCACATGAACAAGGCTGTATGCATAACAAGAACTTCAACTATATTTCAACAGATTCCGGCGCATCCATCCGAAAATGTCTTATGTTTCTCATAATGGTAAAGTAATAACAAAAGAATGAGCAAAAGAACAAATCAGGCCTGTACGAAAAAAGCAGAGGTTGCAGAAAATCATAGCGAGAAAGTAGAATTAAATACATAAACGTCAGCTCAGTAATGTGAAATCACATTAGAATACAATTTATTGTTCTACAGCATTGCGTTTTTCGTAGCAGTATCTTATTGAAGAAAAGTCAAGTCAAAAAGAAAACGTTTACAAAAAAATAGTACTAAAGCTTCTTCTCTATTCTAAATGGTAGCTATCTTTAAGAACAGATACGGAACAATGACGGATGTTTGTGGACTAAAAGTCCGAGCTTCGAGGACCTAACTAAGACGTATTAAATATTTGGATATTGAGATTTTCGATTCAGATTAAGGAATAACGCTACGTGTAGCATTTGCTCATTGAGGAACAAATTCACTATTCATAGTAGTGGTCACCGATATTTTGGCTTATTCAATAGCATTCTTTGCTAAGCTAACTTCAACCTTTGATTTACTTACCCAATAAAGTATCGAAGTCCATCCTTCCATGGTGATACATTGAAATACTGTTAACATAGCGAATCCGATATTGTCGAAAGAGGTGACACCGTTATTAGGACCCTGCCACCGTTCAAGGCATATTGAATTTTCATCGCGACACCAATTACTGCCTTGTATACTCGCTTGATCCCGATCGTCCGTACTGCAAGGAAGCTCCTGATCACCCTCTTTAACTATAACATCTGCAAACGAAAAGAAATAGATTTTTAAGCGAATTATTATAATATTCTCCCGACGTGTCGAGTTCGTTTTAGGTGCTTACCAATATCGAAGAGGCTGTAACAAGTTTTATGCAACGCCCCAGAGTAGAACTCCAACCCGATGATGGCAAATATGACGATGGCAAACAGCACTAACAATCCGATTTGCAACAGGGGTGCCATCGCTTTTATGATGGACTTGAGCACGACTTGCAGGCCTGTTAAAATTGCAATCGAATGTCATCATTGTTTCTGATCTCAGCGCGTTTAGTTATTGAAAAGTGTGAAGAAGGAGGAAATAAAGAGACTGAATCTGAAGTTTTGAAGGTGGGATTTGTCGTTTGTGAGTTTCTTTCTCGTTTCGTTAAATATAGTTCTGGCAAATCTATGTGAACTGAGTACAGCGTCTTTTACTAGCTAGTTTTGCTATTTCGTTAAATTAGTTAATAAAATTTCAGAAGCAGGGAAGATTTGAAGCGTCTATAATCTAATAGTAAGTACGTCTCTACTTTAAATTGCTAATTATGTATAATAAGAGATCTACGGAAGTACAGCTCCGAAGTAATTGAATTTTAAACTTTAATGCTTTTTGATGCGTGCATTATTAAATGGCTATTAAATGAGAACATCTTGAATTGAATTCTATTAACGTAACCAGTATTGTTAGTTATCGGAATTGATCTTACATGTCCAATTTAACCACGCCCAAAATAACATTACATAAAAAATATATTTCTACTACAATAATTAATTCTTACATCTTTTAAAATGTCTACTTCTAATTAATATCTGTAACTGTAAAATAGTACGATACGGTGGCTTGAAATCGTAAAACTAAAACAAAAAACACCCCTACCACCTTAATGAGTGAGAAATTCGAGGTACCTGTGTCGGAAACTAAGTTACCATCCTCTGTAGAATCTACAAAGCAAAATAATGCTAGATCTTAGACGTAGTTCTGCGCAGTGCATATTTTCCAGAGTACTTCGCTTAGCATTATTTTCCTTTTGTAGTTTCTACTGAGGATGGCAACTTAGTTGCCGAAACAGGTACCTCGAATTTCTCACTCATTAAGGTGATAAGGGTGTTGTTCGTTTTAGTTTTAATATCTCAACCATTCAACCCGATTTAGCACGCGCTTCGTACATATTCAAAATTTATGAACGAACTAATAAAGAATAAAACATACACGAATACATAGAACAGGCTCTCTGGTGTTTACTGTTAGCTCAAGACTTACTTTGTATTTAGCTGTTTATAGAAAAACTCAAACTCGATCGGAAATTGTATATTCTCAATTAATAATCGAATTGGCTACTTCCATTGCATTAGGAATTGTTGATTTTTTTCTTTTAAGTGTTTGGTAAAGAGATTTAATAAGATAAGTGGAACAAAATAGCAACCAATTGTTGCCTTTTAAGGAAAGAAATGTTTGATTATTGACAATGACAGCTGTGCAACGAAACGTCATACCAAACCTAGTATTCATTTAGAGTTGTCGCAATTAAATATATTATTTTTGTGCATGGAAAAATTTTCATTTTCAAATTATATTAGATGCAAGTTATACGATTGAGATATGTACTGGTTGAAAATCTAACGAGCCGTTATGAAAAATATTCTAGAAAGAAGAAGCTTGGATTAACACTGGTTTTGTACATATACATTATTTAAAATTTAAATGTCTTTGTTGTTAGTTGTATGGAAAAATATGCGTGCATAATGAGCTAGATAGTTTTAGCTAAGAAAGCTCTATGTATTATAACAATAGGTCAGTATTAGAGGGTTTAGTACTTAGGACATTTATTTTTTTTACTGCGAAAGTAATACAGCAAAGCATATAATATCTAATTATCCTGTCTTAAATGTAAGAAAAGAAATGAAACAAAATGTAATACATGATATACCGTGATTTTTTGTAACGTTACACATAGGTATTTCCGACAGGTAATGTTAAGCGACATAGTAGGCAACCAGTTATACCTTAACGCGCCGTCAGTGTAGATCTATGGCCAGTGCAATGTTTAGTATTTTTCAATAAATAAATGCAGGATACTACCCGGAAGTTCTGAGTGTTAACCTCACCATTTATTATCTACTATGAAGCTGTTAGAATATTTCGTTTTGTTTTCAATAAAGTGCAAAATTTCAACTTTGGATGAAGAAATTGTTTTATTGTAATTGTTAATTAAGACAGACGAAACAAAGGTAAATGTAGCTTTACCAGTAAAAAGTGTTTTATTCAAAATTCCTACGTTTTCATTTAACAAATTAAAGCTCGAAAAGCTCTTGATGATTTGTATTTTGCGTGGCTTATAATTGAATTTTTTCACGATTTTGGATATCGAGGTATATGTACTTCATAGTGTTTTTCTACTTTTGAATATAATGTATTTAATTTGTAATTGATATATGAATAAATATAAAAAAAATTATTGAATTAATAAAGAAATATTAGACACAAAGAATTGTTTTTTTTTGCACTGACGACGCGTTAACGTATAACTGGTTGTCTACTATGTCGCTTAACGTTACCTAAGAAATATCTATGTGTAACGTTACAAAAAATGCCCTGTATGTATATTTGTATTTACACTGTTTGTATCATTGCCCGCAGTCTATTCAATTCAGAGTATCCGGAATTATCTGGTCGTTTTTTGTGGTAGTTTATTTAGCGTTACCCAGGGTGTATGTATTATACAGTATTGCCAGAAATAAACAGTACTGAAACTAAGTTGGCGGTGTCTCTATGCGCGAGCTTTCATACCTACCTTAGATAGTATAGACCTGTCAAGTAAACGTTAAGCAATTAATTAGTAGTGCCTAATTGTTAAAAATGGCGTAGTACAGAGGAGCCAGCTTTTCTGGTGGAGCATACGGAATCAGCCGACTGTGCAAGTCTGTGATACGTATGTGATAAATTCACACAACAGCTTAATAAACGTTCCCTGAGTAATGCTGTAATTTTTAGAGGTTGCTGAAAATTTCAGAAATACTGGCAGTGTATTGTGACAACGAAAAGGAAAGTCCCAGGATAGTTAACATTAACAATAACCATCAACGGGATTTTTCTTAGAAAATTCGAAAGTCAGCCAGGGAATGACAGTATTGCAACTTGGTATAAAGAGAACTTCCTTCCAAAGAATCCTGAAGGAGCTAGGTACATTTTCGTATGTGATTCAAGTACACTAGCAGTTACATCCTCGGTATTATCGCACTAGAGCGGAATATTGCGCCAGAATTCTGGCGTTACAATATAAAAATCCTGAGAAATTAAGGATTTAATGCATGATTTTCAGACGAAGCACACTTTCATTTGTCGGGCCATGTGAATCGGCGCAAAAATCAATTTGTGGGATTTGCCAGACCCGATGAGTTTCAAGAAGTTTTTTTACAGAGTGCAAAAGTCAATGTCTGCTGTGCAGTTTAGGGACACGGAATCATTGGTCTGTACTTTATCGAAGTGAATGGTAGACAAGTTACAGCGGTACATACAAATTTTAACACGCTTTATTCCTGATCTATGTCGATTCTAAACATATCGAGACTAAGTTCTTCAGCAGGACGGGGCAACTTGTTATACTGCTGTCGCAGGTCGTCAATTTCTTCAGGGACATTTTCAAACCAAAATTATTTCACAATTTGCTGACTTTACATTCGCCAGACCTCACTTCTCCAGACGCATACATTTGTGGCATGACCAAGGATGCTGTTTTCAAAAGATCATCACAAATCATCGATTAATTACAGGATGCCATTCGAGCCTTCTTCGCACAACTGAGGCAACTCTTATCCACCAACTTGAATCTTTGTTATAAAGTCTGTTTTGAACGAGGAGTTGCACACGTTTTTCTTTAGCTTTTTTTTGTCAGGGGAAAATGCTTTAAGCACTCTAAGTGCTTAGTCGTTGGCAACTTGGTTGTGTGGGACTCTCAATAAAGCACCCCCACTAAAAACCCCTCAAAGCCGTCTCCGGTGTCTGGAACGATTTGAACAAAATATAACGTCAGATACCGTCGGCTGCCTACATTGTCTCGACCGTTTCTGCCCTACATCTGCTGTTTTTGCCTATTCAGTTCGTCATACTCTTTCGTATGCATGATTTCCCTGATCATTTCATGTATAGCGCTTCAGTTTTCAGCGGATTCTAACATTAACGGAATTAGCGTGTCAGGTGTTATTTCTCCTCCAATCTTTACATGAGTTATCCTTCTTGTTTCTTTCCATCTGTCGCACTCGAAAACTGTATGCTGTATCGACATTTCGGTGATCACATTTTATCCAGGCCCTAAGGTTTCGAATAAGGCGCTTCGTTCATTGAACTTTCTCTTCCTCCTTTTCCCATCTACTCTGCCATTCCGTCAAGGTGCCCTCCTTTGCCGCACAACTTGCCACGTTTGTATCTTCCCCCGCGTGGTTGTAGGTGTATGTCCTCTAAATGACCATCAGGTCGATCGGTGCTGTGCCAGTGACCACCTGTAAGGCCAGCAGAGATACAGTCCTGTAGGATGAGGCAACGCACATGAGGATGTTTCTTTTGGTTCTTTCCAGGACCCGCCTGTATTTCTTTATACGTAAAACGCCGTTCCACACCGGGGTTCCCTATAGCAGTATATACCATGCTACTCAAAACTGCTCTATTGCCGCTCTTGGACCTCTTATATTAGGCATCAGTCTAGTTAAGGTAGCTGTTCTTTGACCTGCCCTATTTGCTGCCATCTCTACGTGTGCATCAAGGGACCCTCTTTCATCAATTAGTACTTCTAGGTATTTGACTGTTTTCGCGGGTACAATCCTTGCTCCATCTAATGTGAAAGTAACCATCTCCCTTTTTCTTTTGCCTCTCATTATAATGGCCTCTGTTTTATTTGGAGCCAGCGCCAATCCATGTGCCTTCATCCACGTACTTATCTCTTGTAGGCAGTCGTTTGTATTTTTGATCAGTGTCTGCTCATCACTGGCCTCAACCCCAGCGCCTGATCGTCGGCAAATGCAACACACATCACATCGCTAGTCAGATCCAAACTAAGCACACCGTCATAGAGAATGTTCCGGAGAACTGGCCCCAGCAGATTCTTCGATCCATGAGGTAGTTTGACATAAATCTAACCAGATACTCAGAAATCTTTCTGTCCTGCAGCTCTTTAATAATTAAGCTGTGGCGGGCAGAGTTAAAGGCATTTTTGACGTCGATTGTGATTAAAACGCACCATTTACATCTGCGCTCCGTTGACATTTCCATCACGGTCTGGATTGCTTGGGTAGTTGATTTCCCCTTCCGAAATCCGTATTGGTACTGATGGAGGTCACCTCTTTCCTTCAATTCTTCAAGTATTCTGTTTTTCAAAAGCGTTCTAAAAACTTACTTAAGGTGTTTAGTAGACAAAAGGGTCTGTAGGATGTTCACGAAGTTTTCCACTTTTTAGTATCAATAAATCCTTGGCCACCTTCCAATTTTCAGGAAATTCTTGTATTCTCAGCAAGTTATTCATGGCACCGACCAGCATCTCTGCCAAACAGCTTCCAAGGATTTTAATTGCTTCAGGCGGGATCCTATCAGGTCCAGGAGCCCTGCCACTTTTAATGCTTAAAGCTGCGCATTTAACTTCTTCTAAAGTGAACGGTTTAATATCAGACACTACTGGGCCTGTTTCCCATTTGTCTATTATAGCAGGGAAGAGATCGGCAATGATTTGTCTCTTTGTGTCAATACTGAGCTGGTACGGTGTTAGATATTGGATCTTTTTTATAACAATTCTGTATGCATCGCCCCAGATGTCATTATCTAGTTCTTCGCACAGTTTCTCCCAGTAGAGCTTTGTTGTGTATTTTATGAGTTTGCTCAATTCCCTTTTCTGTGCCCGCAGCTGCCGATTCATACGTTTCTCCCATTTTATTGAGTCCTATATTTATTTTAGTTAGTCGCCTCCTACTCTTTATATATTTCACCCTTTTCATCTCTTCTGTCCACCAATACGGATCCCTTTTGTTTCCGATGGCCCTTTGTGTGCTGTTTCGGTGTGCCTGTCGAATCAATTTGGAGCATGTGTCGTGGTTTACATCGTTTGCGTACTTTCCGGTAAGTTCTATCGTGTCCTTATAAGTAGCCCAATCCACTCTGTATTTTTCCATATCAGTACCTTTTCTCGTTCTAACGTCTTTGATTCCAAAGTAGATATACTGGTGCTTGGTCAGGGTTTCCGCGTCTAAGACTTTCCAGTTATCTATCCGTTCAGCAATTTTATTTGTAGAAACTTTCACGTCAATGTAGGATTTAGTATCACCTCTAATAAAAGTTGGCCTTAGACCAGTATTTTGAACCACCATGTCCTTGCCCGAGATCACCTCCATCCAATACTCCCCTTTCTCATCCATGGTTGGCGAGCCCCACTGTGAAGCCTTAGCGTTAGAATCACTAATGACTATAGTTTCATTAGTTTCTATATGGCAAATTATAGCATCTACTTCCTCGTTATAATTTGTTATCGCTATATTTGGGGATATATAGCAGCAAATCACCACACAGTGTTTGAAGGTTAGTATTAAGTGGCCATCGGCTACTCTATGTCCAACAATATCCACGGTTTTTTTTTAGAAACAATACCGCCACGTTTACCCTATTATCCTTAATCCAATCACTACCACTCACATGCTTTTTATTTAGTTCTGCGACAACAAGGAGATCGATACCGTTTTTCTTAGCGGTTGCATATGCCATATCCTGAGCGGCATATGCACGTCCTACGTTAGTTTGTAGGATTTTTAGGACCATTTCTGCTTTCTACCCTTCTACAATTAGAAGATGTAATAAAGTCTAAATAATATGTTTAAAAAAAGGATTATAAGTTCACTACTGTTTATTTCGGACCACACTGTATTTCAAATGCGGAAGCGAACTAGTTTAACGCCCTAATACTTCTGGCCATGTTTTTCTGATGATGCTTTTGACTTGTTCTAATGTAAGTTTCCATTCTTTACGCATCGTACCAAACTACTCTTCTTGTTTCTAATATTAATTAAATGTCTATCAGCTATGATGGATTTTATTTTGATGTCAAAACAATATCATAGAGGACAATAATTTTATAACTAAGATTCGACAAGCGCTTTTATTATTGCCCTTGTAAAGTACAATAGCCATAAGTTTCAGTATCTATTCTTATTATGTGTTAGTAGTATTGTTAATATTTGTTAATTGATATTAATTAATTAATCTGAGTGCGTACAGACTCCAGAGGTTCGTTCGAACTAACAGCATTGTCTTAACGTCACATCCAAATTTGTTCCACTTGGTTTATACAAGTAAGTAAGTGTATAAGGAATTACCTATTGAACACGAAATGCCAAGAATTTATTAATTGGGTCTATTGCATATGAAGGAAGCTGTACGCATAACAGGAACTTCAACTATATTTCAGTGCATCCACCAGAAAATATCTTACGTTTTTTATCACCAATGAACGTTCAGGATTTTACAGAAATATTGTCTTTTATAAAAATTGTTTTAATTATAAGGTAATGAATGAATGATTTTGCTTTTTTGTTTTATTTTAAAAATAGAATTAGAAATACCCTGCTTTTGGAATAGCAAACAGGAGAAAGCTAAAACCAGTGTTAATCATATTTTAATTTCATGTTTCAAAATTAGCACTACATATTTCATATTCGTGTTTAACAGTCAAACATTTCTTATTAGTTCGTTTCGTAATTTAGTTAAATTTAATTTTCAAACCGAACAGAACAATAACTGGTTTTTTACACGATATATTTATCATTTACTATACTCCACTATATTTCCACGAAATATTCAAAATGATTTCGCACTTATACTCATACAACAACATCAAAATTGCGCTAATTTATTATAAAATACCTGAAAGCTGCCGATAGAAACAGATTCGTTACAATGTGTAGCAATACCGAATTTGGTACGCAGATTTGCGCGAGATTTTTTGCCTTGGTTTGGTCGAACGCAATTTTGGTGCAGTTACAGTCGTTCGAGAAGCTATAGTGCGATCCAGTAAATATGGTCCCCGGAAAAGGAAGTGTTTGTTCGCGTGAGTTTGTTGAATCAGTTTCTTGGAGTTTTTATTCTTCATTATTCTTTTGTAAAGAAGACCTTTTTTGAAAACTCTTTCAATAATGGCACGTGTGTAAGAAATGTATTTCCTCATTTACTTATTATAAAGGTATTATTTATTTATACTGTATTTTATTAGGAAATATTATACAAAAATTTTAAAATGCTGCGCCATACCATAGTATTCAGCTGAATGTGCCACCCGCTGCGGAAAATAAAAAAGTATCATATGTATCATATGTTGGGAATCTTCACTAACCACCATGTACTGTTAAAATGTGTACTACTGGAAATATTTTAAGCAAATAAACCTTTATTCGATCGATATCTACATATGGTAGAGATTCTAACGTATGTTTGTGATTGTCAGCATACCATTGCGACTTGAACTCCATTGAATTAGTTTGGACACTGGTAAAGAGATATTTTGATCAAGAAATGTTGTTCCAGTTAACAATACGATACTACTTATACCAGAAGCTTTCAAAGAAATAGCCCTTGACGTTTGGTAAACTGAATGAACACATCTAAAAAATTAAGGAAGAAATATATTGAAAGAGGTTATCTTAATGATGGACTACAAGCATTTATGATCCATTTTTGAAACTTTTAATTGTTGATTCTGAATTTTCAGATCGTTTTGCACGAAAATTTTCTTATACAGTAAACAAAACTGGGCCTACACATAATTTTAATTATAAACGTAATTTTACTCATGTTAATATAAATAAATTTAACTTAAATTTAAAAAGTTGGAATGACATATTAGATAAGGCTAACAGACAAAAATTAATAAAATTTTTATAATGTATTCTTTTATCACTTTGACATGGCCTTCCCTTTAAGAAAAGTTTTGTGCCAGGCACTAGGTTGGGTTGGGTTACGTCCGAGATTTTATCTGCTTCTAAAAATCTAAGAATTTTAAATATATATATATATATATTAAATCTGGTTTATGTTCACGAAGTGACTACAATACATTCAAAAACCAGTACATTGAATTAATAAAGGAAGCAGAAATGTAATCTTATACATAAAAGTAAAAATAATGTGTATGGAATATTGCAAATAACACTGTAAATTCTAATAATTCGGAACAAGCATTAAGCGTTAAAATAAACGATGCTTTTTCAGACAATGCTGTTGATTTGGCAGAGCTGTTTAGTGATTATTTGCATAATACTGATACTGTGCCGTTTGCTTATAATAATTATGCTGCTGGTTGTGTTTCTGCTGATACAATGTTTCTTTCCTTTACCGATGAGGTGGAAACATATAATATAATTTTTGAAATATCCAATGGTTTAGATCAAATACCTTGCAACATTTTGCGTCATGTGGCGGCGTTCATTTCGCCTCCCTTAACTTACTTAGTGAATCAATCCTCTGAACAGAGTTTCTTTCCATTTCGTTTTAAATGTGCCAAATCAGTTCTTGTTTACAAAAAGGGCAATAGGTAACTCATGTATATCGACCTATCTCGATCTTGCCTTTCGAAGGTGTTATGGGTTATGTACGGACGCTTGTATAATTTCGTAAATCGATCATCTTTTTTTGCCGACTGTCAAATCGAATATCTGAACAAATCCATTAACGATGCCTTATTTAGTGTTTTGAGGAACATCTATAATTTAATAGAGGGATAGGTATACAGCAGGGTTCCCCATGTTCGACCTATCCAAAGCATTCGACTTGATCCAGCATGATTAGTTATTAGATAAAGTATTCAATTTAGTGGTACGCCGTCCTTGTTTTCAGTGGATATCTTTCTACTTAACCCGTCGTAGTCAAATGGTTGTTAAATATATCAGGGCGGTATTGCAGGGTATTCGCAACAAAAGTTCTTTAGGGTCCCACAAGGTTCTACTTTGGGACCGCTACTTTTTGTAGTATACGTGAACAATTTACAGCATATTATTGATGCCAGTTTGCTGACGGCACTTCCACTACTATCTATGACAGAGATTTTCGTGAGCTTTCTGCAGCCGGGAGTAGATCTACTTTGACAATTTCCACGTGGACGCAATCTAATGCTCTACTGTTAAACAAACTTAAATCAAAAATTAATTGTTTTTGACCCGTACAAAAGATCTGATCGATCAGTATCAATAACTATCGATAATTTCACCATCGTCAAGTAAGTTTTTAGGATTAACGATAGACAGGTATTTGTCATGGCCAGCACCAGATCAATGAATTATGTAAAAAAAATATTCTTTAACATTTGCTGTAAGAGTTTAAAAACAGAAAATCGAACTCGCTGTTTTGCTAATGTTCTATAGGGCCTGTATAGAATCTATATTGAGGTACTGCTTTATGGCATGGGGACGGTCTACTCATTCCAAGAGATGATTCATTTTACATTCATCATCTGTATCATTTGTTCCTTGACAGCTCGGGACTCCTGTAAGCCTCACTTTATTTAGAACAGAGTACTACACTACTAGCTATATGAATGTGCAGTATTCACTAAAGTGAATGTATCGAAATTCACCACTAACAGCAATCGCAACAGCAAACGCGCAATCGTCGTTCTTTGAGCATTCCTACTCACAATTCTAAGTTTTTTGAGAAATCGCCGGGTTATAGTTGTATCAAAATTTAGAACAGAGCTGAAAGACCTTCAATCGCTCTGGAAATTTAAAAATGCTTTAAAACACTACCTGATTGAAGGATGTTTTTACAGTGTTGGTGAATTTTGGAGGCATAGTAATATGTGATAACCGTAGACTATATATGTATACACATGCACATCTCATTGCCCCCAGACTGTCACTCTAATTGCCTTTACGACATAATTATTGTATGTTGTATTGTGTTGTATTATATTTATTATTGACAAGGCAGGTATCTGCATTATGCAGATCAATTGCCATCATAATAAATAAATAAATTTATCATAATATGATAGTGAAATGGAAATTGCACACTCCGACTAACTTTAGTATTTATATGAAACAATATATTATAATTATATAATGTACATATCGTGGGGTTTACTGCAAAAAGTGACTAAGTCATTTTCTTTGTAAATTTAGTTTGAATGACCAAGTCACAGAAAATGCTCTAACACATACGTATAAAAAGTGATTAAGTCATAGAGTGCATATACATAAGTTATGTTTTACGATCTGTGTTCAAATACCATTACATTAGCATACAATTCCAACAATTTTACCTGATAAGATATAAAAACATCTTGTATAATTTAACATTTTCGCTTTTGCTTTGAAAATCCATTGCTTTCAGGATTTGATTGTATTAATACAACGGATGGTTTGAGTACATGTATCGATGAAACAGGTAATGTAATAGGAACCCAGGTAGTACCTATTAGTGAAAAGTGTTCTCTAATTAAGGTAGATGACCCACATAATATTAATACTGCACCAGTATTATCGGACTGTGAAGACGCAATTCCCGAAAGTTATTTAGAGCCCATATTTTCATCGGATAGTGGCGATAGTTTTGTACCGGTCAATGAGGAGGAGAGTTCTTCCGAAAATGAGGAACAACCACTAAAGAAACCTACTCGATAGAGAGGGCCGATAAAACAAGATGGAAAAGAAATATTTGTAAGAAGAGTCGAATGCCCGGCATGCCGTATGAAGCTAATGGGGGTGTCCAATCAGCGAAGCTGCCCAGAGATGTTAACTGCATACTTTGTAAATACAAATGCTCAGAAAGTTTTGATGGTGATTTTAGACGGCGTATTTGCTCAGAATTTTGGAAACTGGAATACAATCGTCAGAAAGATTATATCTTATCTCGCGTCGTAAGCAAACAACTTAAATGTAAAAGAGCTAGGACAGGTACAAGAAAACCAAAAGAAAGCTGTAGATTTGATTATTTTCATAAAGGTGGCACAAAAATTAGGGTAAGCAAAAAGTTCTTCTTAAATACGCTATATATTAGTCATGGTCCTGTGGACAAAGCTTTATCGCTTGTGAATGATGTAGGTATATTTGATAGTGCTGATAAACGTGGACGCAAGGAAACTGGAAACAAACCTAGGAAACTATTATCCAAGATATTAAAGCCCATATTGAAAGATTTCCAACCATGGAATCTCATTATTGCAGATCTTCAAACGGCAATACTTAGATGCAAATCTGTCCGTAAGAAAGATGTATACTTTATATCATGAACAATGCGGAGAAAAGAATATGCAACATGCGTCACAAATAACGTACAGCAGAATATTCTGTAAAGACTATAATTTATCGTTTTTTACACCTAGAAAAGACCAATATTTAATATGCGAAAATTACAATAAACACAAATCGAACGAATTAGAGATGGAATTCTTGGCCCATATTAACCGAAGAAATGAGGCGAATGCTGCAAAGCAAAGGGATAAAGAACGGGCGAGTAACGACAACACTTTCGTGAGTGCAACTTTTGATTGACAGAGTGTGCTACAAATTCCATCATCGGATGTCTCAGAAATGTATTATAGCAGAAAACTTTGTTCATACAATTTCACTATTTATGAATCTGCTCCACCCAACAGAGCATACTGTTATGCAAATTAATGGACAAAGGGGTAGTTCTGAAATCGGAACGAGTCTGTTGCAATGGATACAAAATCTTGCAGAAAATGTGAAAGATGTTTACGTATGTAGTCCACAATACAAATATCCAAGTACTACAACATAATTTTATTGAAAAAGGTCATTCCTATCTGGAAGTTGATTCCATGCACAGCCTATCGAAACTGCGAAAAAGTATGTACCGGTAAATTTAATGAACCACTGGTTGAACATTTTCCGAATGGCTCGTTCAAGTGGCGGTGACAAAAAAGTCAGTATACCGTATGGAACTCAAGAATTGCGATATGATGATTTTTATGATTTGAAAAAGCTGGCTGCTACTTTTGTAAAGAATAGGAATCGCGATATAAATGGTTGTAAAGTGCAATGGTTAAAGATACGAAAAAGCAAAGCCTCACTGCATTCTCTTTAAGTATAATTACAGCGATCCCTGTTAAAGCATCTTAGATGTTTTCGGACGAAGTCGTAGCTGTGAAATCCCTAGCGAACTCCAAAAATTATACTCTAAACAGATCCCTATTTCTGGTCTCAAAAAGCAAAGTTTAATGAAACCATGTAATTCAAGGGCTATTCCTGTTGAATATCATGAGTGGTATAAATCTCTCCCTTCCGACAACACAAAGAAAGATGCGGCATCGGAACCCCCCATGTGGTCTGAATCTGAAGATTCAGAATGAATTAATATTTTAATTTATTGTGAAATTTGTATTACTTTTTGTTGAAATAAAACATTCTTCTACTTTTTGTGATCAGTTATATCATCATTTGTATTTATAACAATTTATGTGGATACATTAATATGTATCTTCAGAGATTAAGTAGTGGTAAATTGTATTTTTTAACAACAAAAAGTGACCAAGTCACAATGTTTGCCTCAAACAACAAAAAATTTACTTAATAATATGTCAGACAGTTGTCCTATCCAATCCTCTTTCAGTTTTAAATATCATAATGCAGTTGTAACTAAGGGAAAATATGAAAATACTTGAAGAAAAATTGTTCTAACCTCTCTTCATGTTTATCCACAATTTTATTAATTTTTTGCAGTAAGCTCACGGTATATGGTATGAAATATATCCCATAATATAAGATTAGTGCATATCTTATATAATGTGAATTTTTTAATTTGATTCAGTATTTATTTTAAAATGGCATATCAAAATTATTTTTGTTTACAAATAACCTTCCCAAATGATACTTCAGATACCTTGTACCAACATTAAGAAACATATAATTTTTCAAACATTATTAGTTTTTACTTCCTAAATGGATAGATAAAAAACGGTAACGAATTTCGATCGTAAAAATTTTTGTTATCGAAACGAAGGACCATATTTACTTGGACTGACGATACAGAATTTATTCTCGTCGACTAAACTGTTCACCACCAGAGTAACCCTCCTTTTTTTCCACCCATCCTCCAATAACACAATGACATGTTGACCCAATATTGTCGAATTATCGATCCGTCTGTATTATGTTCGCCCTGATTAAGTCCGCCGACACTGATGCAATTAAACGCCGCCAACTGCGGTAATGTCATATACCGCGAATGCTGCCGCGTAACGTAATGTTTTATATTATTTTTTGTAATTTACGTATTTTATAGAAAAATACATAAATATTTCACTATTCTCTCCCTAAAATTCTCACGGTCAAATAGGTATTTTAGGTTTAGGGTATTTTACTTAATGAATGATACATTATTTTAAATTAAAAGGGTCTTCTTATATTATTAGTCTTATTAATTAATTGTTTTTAACATGCAATCATTATGAAAGAGATACAAAGCTGTCAATGATAAATAAACTAAAAACAGAAGGAAAGTGACAAATAGTCACATGCGCCACTATAAAACTATGTTATGTATCTAATATGGGTAACCTAACCTATATATTTATATAGCCTTTTCAATCTAAAAGTCGACTTTCGTCATCTGTGACGTGCAAAGAACGTACCAGCTGTGTTTATATTTACATCTTTACAACCGTATAATAGAGTTAGGTTTAATCTACGAATATTTGGTAACGAAAATTTCCTACTAGTTGTCAAACAAACATCGCGCTATTTGTCATTTGACAGGTTACAAGGTATATATGTTTTGGTAGTTTTGATGTGGATATTTCGCTTTTAATTATTCCTTTTGTGCTGATATTTTATGTAATAAAAAGACCTTTCACCTTTAATAATGACAAAGCTAGCTGCATGCACATAACCTATTTTTTCTGTAGATATATGTATATCGTATCCAGCTGATCATGTCAATGATGCAATTTGGTAATGGTGTAGTATGGCGAGTATGTTATTAGTAACGAAGATCGGCTGCTAATTTGTAAAGGCTATATGTATTTCTTATTTGTATTAATTTTCTTTTTTGAATTAAATATTAGTGTTGCGATGTTGTGTGTGATTATGTATCTATAGACTTTCTTTTATTATTAGAAGAATTAATTAAATTTAATAAAAACTCGGCTTTTCATTTTGAATTATTCCTTACTTCTGAGCTGTACTTTATGTTGGATGCATCGTGGGTATTTTACTCATCTACTTACTAGGAATGCCAGAGACTAGCTTCAGAGGTCTAAGCACACGAATTGCGCGCAAGGTGCGCAGGTCCAGAGCTATGATTTCCTGAGGGAACATCGTTAGAAACCTGCAAAACACTAGCCTCTAGCTCTACTTCAATCGCTATGGTACTAATCTATTATTAACTAACAGTATAATTATAATAATAATCGTAATAATCAAAAGACCATGTGAGTCATTTCTCGTCAAAAAACCAAAACAAAAAGAAATCAGCACGCAACAGAATGCAGTCCTGCACGCTTTATATGCGCAACCAATCAACGAATCAAACCTGGGTCTCGGTTCTTCAAACGTTCAACAAAACCGAACAACCAACCAATTCCAAACCAAAAATCGTAAGAACGTAAAAACAAACATGTGTGTTTCATCAGAAAACCGTACGGTGCAACAATTGTGTCTTTGAACTCTTTCCTTACATAAACAATGCTCGAAATCATAAAAATAATATGTTCGATGTGAGAAGAAGGAAGTGTGAAGCAAAAACAAAAACTAGAACAATTTCCCTCTAGATCTAAATGAATGTGATTTTTCAACAATTGAAGTTTGTTAAATAAAATTTATATATTTATCCCAATTTATGGGTGTAACTTGGATAAATGCATCCTTCTCTAACTTTTGCGATGCTGTCAGAGTTTTTTCAGAATTTATGTTGGTATGGGCCACAAAACCAACTAATCATTACATACAACCATAAAGCATATTCATAATGGTACTTCAATTAAGGATCTAAGTCGACATAATTTTGATTTTGACATTGGTCACATCGTTAATGGTAATATAATCTTTTTCCCTAGAAATCAACTTAGGAGAAAAATACTATTTTTTAACCGATTCGTAATATAAATTTTTAATTTTTCAATATTTATTTCTATCAACTTTAATATTAACATTCGCACCCACACAAACATTATCTAAAACTGACCTCAAAGAATAATTGTGATTTTGATCTATACCAAAACATAATTTATTATTACTTTGTTGTATCTGCTACTTTTGTATACTTTATACTCTAATTCAATGCATATTTAAGAACATTTTATTTAGGTGTTTTTTGGACCCAGTTTTCCAATATTCTAGAATATCAATCTTCTACAGATATTTGTACAATATTCTATTTGATAATCATGAGTTATTGATTATTTTTTTATAAAATTAAAACCTCTGCAGCAGCCTTTAAATGCTTCGTCACTTCGAAAAATGAACTTTTTGATTTGCTACTTTTCTGAAATTAAATACTATACATTCTAATATCTAACGGTTTTTGATAATTAAAATAATAATTTTCAATTATTGTAGATCCATTTATCATATAAATTTCATTGTACGATCAATTTATGTACCTTCAATTGTTGAATTGAAATGTTATATGCATGTCATTGATCATCACATGAAAAAATTCAAAGCGGTTCCTGAAAAAAAGTTCATCAAATGTTTTATGAATTTGATGTTTTTTGTTAGTACAAATATATGATTCTGTTATGTGATTACCAAAGTCATTTAACACACATACAGTGGTCATTAATGATGAAACGTTGGTGTAAGTGAAAGAAATGGATGCGATAACATGGGAAAGGAACTATATAGAACCTTTTATTAACACATAAAATACAGCACGTGTCAATAATTTTGAAACGTAAGTTTGCTCGATTCAGGTCACTAAACTCGAATCAAGGGTATTATCGATTCCTCTTGAACGTATAGTAGTGCATAAACGATAAAAAAAGCAAAATGTCTGTTGGGTATTGCATTACATAGGCGCAGAGGTATGCACCAACCAACGTAGCTCAAGCGCGATCAAATTGTTTCCAATTTTAATTGTCTTTTCTTGTATTTTATTATTCCGGTGGCTATTGGAGCCTGCTATTATTCCGATATACATACATGCTTTCGTTGGTAGCGATTACACTTCGACCACAGACGAGCTAAACACACAGTAGAAAATAAAAGGGACTTGGTACATCACCTTCCATATGTGTAATAAACATTTTAGTTCATTATACGCGTTTTCGAACGACTTGCTGTGGGAATTCGCGGGTTTGTTGTCAGTTTTATATCTGTCATACGTAAAGATATATTGATTCCATTTGCAATTTATTTCAAATGGATATTAGAAATTTGCTGAGTAAATGCTGGGATGACAATTTTTGAAAGTAGCTGAATTACGTGAAATCATTTCGTATTTATATGTATATAAAAAAGACACATGTACTCTCAGTCATAACTTAGAAATGCTTAGATCCAATATTGCTAGGACACTAGGAGATTTGACTAATAGTGATTTGATTAATGGTGATTTAGTTAATGGTGATGTATATCGACCATTTAGTTTGTCGAAAAAGTATATTCTTATCTCAAGCAAATTCGTAATTAATGTCTTTTACACGAGACAAATGCTGATGGGTAACCTTTATTCTGCATATATTTTTTTAAACTAACAATATCCATTTCACGGTACTCTCAAATTCAATGAGCACATATTGTGTTTAGAACCACACAAAATCCAACAAAATATGGGTTAAACAGATCAGAAATATATAGCAGGAACAACTCCAAAACGTCATCGTGAAGGTATTATTTAATTTTTTAGCTCATAGTACAACAGTGTCCGGTGTCTCTTAATTGTAAGTTGAGCTGGAGAATTGAGAAGATTAACTAGGAAATGTTTGTATACTGTTTCTACTGTATAATGTTTCAATGTATACCTTGAGTCAATTTTGACTACATCGATTATTTCAATGATCAAGGTATATACAATATTCCTAGTTCAAATGGTGTTTAATTTTTATAAGTTGGCACACTTCTACACACTTATCAATCTCAATTGCCTGAGATTGGTGTCGAAAAGGTTACTAGATAGGTTACAAACTACTTCATATTTAGTTAAATACAAGAACGAAGCAAAAATAATAATAACGGCGGTAAACGCGAATAATAAATGGCGCCATAACAGATGACAAATAGTGTGTAGGCAATCCACGAACGTAAAGAAAATATGAACTAGTTTAAAACCAATTAAGGGACCTTTTTGATACCAACTTCAAACAGTTGAGATTGATCACTGTGTATATTTGCTAGTATCTTGAGTTGAAGATTATGTACCATGAATCCTAAAAGTAATTCATTCAAGATTCACTCAAAGTATATAGCTGAATTTGAATATCGTACAAATTTTGAATGAATTTGAATTTCAATGCTATATTAACAGTAAGTAAATGAAGTATCTTTAATCTTTTATATTGTACATATAAAAGATACCTTGATCTGGAGAATTAAGTTTTGTGTATCTCTTAGGTTTATTTCTTCATTTTAAATACTTAATCTAAAACATTGCGTTTGCAAAGCGTAAGAGTAAAACACGAAAATTGTCATAATTGTTCAAGGTATATACACAAATTTCCCTTTGTCTAGTGAAAAAACGAAACACCCTGAATATTTAAGAATCTATAGCCCATTCGCCTTTTAGAAGACAGTACGCGCTCTTATGGGACTATTTCTATCCCTTTCTAGTTGCATAATTAATATATAAAACTATCCTACTACTGCACAATGTTGTCAATATTTTCAAACAATTTGATTAGACTGGAATTTGCAACATTATTTTCCATCTTGTGTCTTTATCTTGTCTGTTTATTATGTCACTATTCGCTATATATCGGGCGTATTACATATGGATGTTCACAGTTTACAGTATATTGCGTGAAAGTGACATCATAATCCTGTGTTTTGGTGAACTATAATTAATTGGCAAAAAATCTTCTGGGGGCAATCGTCATTTAAATACTCCTATGTATTGTTCAAAAATACCCGCAATCTTGGAAAAATACTTCCGATCAAAAAAAAAACAATACTTTCCAGCCAAAGTTTTTTGGTATTATTTGTCGCGCCCCCTTTGGATGCCTTTTAGCATATATATTTATCAAATCTGCTTCAGCAATGAATTATATTATTTTTTTAAGTGTATTACATTTTGCTTTGTGACCATAACTTCTTCATGTGTATACCCCAAAAAGATGTGCCAGCCCATAAGCGTTGTACTGTTTTCGAAATGGGGAATTGACTATAGATTTCTTTTTTACAAAATCGCTGAGACTGGTGACTTTTGATTGAAAGGGGACAGCTTCTATAAAGCCTTTTAGATGTCTTAATTAGGCAATTTCTCAAAAACGGAACGGTCGATTTTGAAAAAGTTATACATCGTTGCATTGAAAATTATATAAGCTACTAAATGAAGTATCATTCAGCCCCTAGTGCAATTAAAAATTTTGAGGTTGAAACGCCTACGACTAGAGGGCTGAAGGTATAAAGATCATTTGTTCTGTAAAAGTTGTCCCCCTTCGATCAAAAGTAGGCGTGTCCCACCGATTTTGCAAATAAGGTCTTATTCTTAAATATTCAGGTTGTTTCCTTTTCCTGTATAGATATTAAAGGTGGTGAGGGTATTTTTTATTTTTACTATTTTAAGCCACCGTATCCTATTTTGTATTTTATATCTGTATAGATATAGTAACCTGTTAAACATCGAAATATACCATATATCTATATATATAAACCATATATCTTGTTTATTATTTATTTAATTAAGAGTTGAATACATCTTGTTTCATCATAGAATAAATAAGATGCCTAGTTGAGAAAATAAATTTACCGGAATAAATACATAAAGAATGATCAAAGGTCAGAAGGTTAATTCGCCAATTAACGAAATTTTCGTTGGAAACTTCCCTGAAAGAAGAGAATCCGCTTTATGGTGACAAAGGTCGATACAGTTTTACACATTAAGAAAATCACTAAATAATACTATCGCGAATTTTTCGTTAATGAAATTCGACAATTTCGTTTCCAGAAATTTTTAGTCATCCTCGTTCGACAGTAGTCCAGACGGTGCCATAGATCTGCTTGTTTACGAATCCCCGTTTGAACAAGAATTTTCCGAGAAATTCGCCGAACTAGCGCGTGGGCCTGTTTAAAATAATGGCATTGGGCCGTTTACCCACGAAGCGTGAGCGATTCGCGATCTCTCCTAGCTTACGTAGCCGTAAATAATGTGGGATTCTTTTCGGGGAAGACGACACTGCCGCCTTCAGATTTGTATGAATCGGTGTTTTGTCAAATTAGAGTGGTTGCGATTTCAGATGAAATTATACGTATTAAAGTTTCGTGGAGTAGCTACCTTAGCTAGTGTATCTAGATTTGATCAAAGTTAATTATGAACTAGCAGTTCACAGATATCCCGTCTAATAAATGAGAAGAAATTCATGTCGAAATATGATATCTCTCGATATTTATATAACCTAAAAATTATACAGCATAAATACCGCAGACTACTCGAGAAGACGAACTTAAGGCAATTTAGGATACTGATTCTGAGCGCTTTCCCTCTCACGGAATTCAAAAATTGATCTAGAAGGCGCACGGTGAATTTGGTGTTAATTACTGCCGATAGATTGCGCTATATTTCAAGTATTCCACTGGTTAACAAGATTTTTGTTCCAAGCACGAAAATGCCTGATTCCCATATACTTTTGCATGCTGAAATCAATTATATTTTCAGGATTTCTCCATCACCCTTAGTTTTTATGTTCCAGGATATTCGCTTATCCACCTAAAATATGCGTGCATAGATATGTAGTATAAGAGAACATGTCTTGACGTTACTGCAGTTGTCGGCTAGAGCTCGGAACTGATCAAGCAGCATGCAATAGTTAATGTTTGAACATGTCCTGACGTGTTAAGACCTGCATTTCTCATTCCTAGATAGCATCTCTTGTTATTTCAGTTATCGGCTAGAACTCGGTGAATGAACATATACACTGACGTTGTTAACGTTTTAAAGACTGTTGCGTTGTGGTGCGTTCAAGCTATTGCAGTGAAACCGCGAACATTTGATCACCTGTAAAAATGCCCAGGAAATGTGTGAACCACCCGAATTGACATTTAAATATCAAAAACGATCTTTCACCTCTCCTTAAAAAGTGCTATGAGCAGTATTTCAAGTGCAAAGTAGGTGATGAAGACAAAACCTGGACTCCCTATATTTGCTGTGTTACGTGTGTCGGACTTCTTATAGCGTGGGCAAAAGGTAAATGACATATGCCTTTTGCTATTCCAATTATTTGGAGGAAACCATCAGATCATATTACCGATTGCTATTTTTGTCTAACAGATATAAATGGTATGATTTCTAAATCCAAACATACTGTAAAATATCCTAATATTCCATCTGCACTGAGACCAGTACTTAACAGTCAGGAATTACCTGTTCCCAAACCTCCACAAAACATGACACTAAGCGACGATGAAGGTGCTGATGATACCAAGGCAAATGGAGCCCTGCTATGTTGGTAGACTACTGCTGGACGCTGAAGAGAGATGTTTCTGATGCAAAGTACAGCCGAAAATCATATATCAGCACATTTTCCAAATAAATATATCACTTTGTACGTCATTTCTTCATGATTTATACAGATATTATAATATATACTTTAACAAAACTTTATTGCTGCTCACTCTGAAACCCTGCCTGATAGAAAAATTCTGAAAACAGATATGAAATAAGTTTAAAAAGTACTATCAAGTTCACCCACTTTACTTCGTGGGACAAATTAAATCAGAAATTTTGTTGACAAGTCTTATTAATATTATTATTATTAGTTAAAACATTTCTGTCATACAAATCCTTATTTTGAGCAATGATAGTTTTTAAGCATTTTTTTGGAACTTGCGTACGTATTTTCATTACTATGTAATGAGTCACTTACGAGGGTGGTATGATAGATACCTGTGTAGATACTATATTTATTTCTCGACATAATCCCCTTCTATACACTTAGCCCAACGATGTTCAAACTTTTTTAAGCCATCCAAATAATAAGAGTTGTGAAACTCTGCAAAATAGGCCTTTGCATTCCTCAGTAACATCTTCATTCGACGTAAACCGCTTTCCATCATGCCATTTTTTCATACTAGGAAAAGGGAAAAAAATCACAGAGGGCCAAATCTGTCGAATAAGGTGGGTGGGGCAACACTTCATACCGTAGGTGTGGCCTTTTCATCTTTACCTCAACGTCGAATCGGTCCAATAGATTAGCATAGTACTGATCCGTGATCGTTCTCTTATTGCCGCCAAAACTTTTCCGGCTAATGGTATCGTCTTTGCCTTTTTTGGTGCATATTCGCCAGGAGAAACCCACTGTGCTAACTGAGCTCTGGTTTCCGGTGGGTAGTGATGAATCCATGTCTCATGAACGGTTACATAACGCTAAGAAAGTCACTCGTACTATGCTTACACATGGCGCAACGTTACGTTGCAGCTGTTACACGATTCCGTTTCTGATCAATCGTCAGCAGACCCAGCACCCATATCGCGGATAGTTTTCTCATACCCAATTTTTCGTGTAGGATATTTTGTACACGTTGAATTGAGATGAGCCGTCTTAGCAATCTCTCTTATCTTCATCCGGCGGTCTGATAATACGATATTAGGTATGCACTTTACTGACCATATCGTTCGTAGTCACCTCAACAGGACGACCTTGGAGCTCCGCATCAAAGACGGAGGTTCGGCCACGCTTAAATTCAGTAAACCAGTATCTGATGATAGTCCTCGATGGTGCATGATTCTTATAAACTGCATGCAACTTGTTATTGATTTCTGCTCACGTTTTCTCATAAAAAAAAGCAATCCAATCACTGACTGATACTGTTCTTTTTCCATGATTGCAAAGATGATCTTTCCGAAAATTTGATAGATGTCGACTATAGAATAGTACTAACAGTCGGTATTTTTTTATCATACTAACAGGAAGGATTTTTGTTGTACTATTAATTGAAACGTTAACTGATGTTACTCTCATGGCATTTAGACCAACACCACCATATGCTTTTTATGAAGGTACTTTTGGTAATTTTGGTTTACATATGCGCTTCCATAAATGTTAGTTATCATTGAATACATAGCTCCTGGGTTCCAACGTTGTTTATTCCGACATTTGTTTTCTTGTTTTTTTATCTTATCCCGTTCTCAAAATTCGTTGTTGTCGAAGTGTTCGCCAGTCGGCACGAATGTCAATTCGAGTACGGTGTCTGGAGTAGTTTGTGATAAATACGTTGATGCGCCACGGATCTAGTTGCGAATCGTCCGAATCGCTTGCATGAGTCACGAAATACCCCATCTACGCGACACCGTTCGAGTCACAAGCCACCAAAGCGTTTTATCCTTTTGTTATTTGTTTTGACACTTTTGATGTTTTTTAACATCGACAAATTATATAAATGCTACTGTACGGGAAATGTAGAAATAAACTAAATTGTATCAGGTAAATCTTAACACGCATGAATAAAATGTTCTATAGATGATGTGACAATAAATAAATGGGTGGTGCATTAACTATAAATTTCGTAGATTTCCAGCGGTAGTTTTGAAAATAATGAGTAAATAAATATAGTTGACATAAATGTATGATATTCTTTCTGGATTCTTTCAGGATCAAAAAAGGAGAAATTGTATTAATTTTATTGTAATAATTTTACAGGTAGTAAAATTTATAATTTCCTAAAGGGTTATGTTTGAAAAACTAATCGTGGTTGTTCTGGTATATCGTACACACAGGCGGTGTTTGAAAAAGTTTTTTTCTGATAATGACAGGCTATTCATCATGTGCAATCTAAAACAATTGAATTTTTTAATTTGAGAATTTTTCGCCGATGCTAGGGGGCCTTTGTTCTGCGCTTTGTTCTGTTTTCCTGTCGCAAAAAGGCTACAATATACAGGATGAGTCTGGCACAAACGGTAAAACATTTCCTCACTTATGGAAAGTATGAAATTTGTAATAGCGGCTGTTGATAAAAAAAAATTATTGTAACATACAAAAATTATTTAGTCTGGGCCTGGCAGATATATAAGCGCTTTGTTTTATCCACCATGCTTGCATGATGGATTCCAACAATGATGGTTTTACGATGAGTTGTCAATACGTGAAATCCGATACTGCTGCTGCAGCTAAATCAAATAGTTTAGGAACGGTTTGGTCGAAAAGCGATGGAAATAGAGCAAAATATTTTCGCTATATAACCTATAACTGCAAATGTCTAATAATGCTTATGTCACTATTTTGTTGCCAACGTCAACAATTTTCATCAATGTTTTACTACTAAGGATTAAGACGATAAATGATGTTTGATAACGAATCTAATTCACCTGAATTATATGAAATTTGAACAAGTTCATCTGACTAAATAATTGATACCCGTAAAGGAAGAGAACAAAAATTTAAATTATTTTCAACATTGTTAAAGATTATGGCAATTTTTGTATTATCTATTATATTTTGAATAATATTTACAAAAATATGCTGCCCTTTTAATAATCCAATATGTTAGTAAGCATGGATATAACCACAGACAAAGTAATGTTTGTGATATAACACTTGTGAATGTAAAAAATCCGTCTTACGACTACCGCACACTACATATGCTCACGTTCAAAAATGTCTGATTAAACAAGATATATAACAAAATTTCCAACAAGAAATATCTGGATTAAATTGATCAATTGATGATTTTTCGTTTTGATAGACATTTAATATTTAATTATGATTAATTATATATTTCAATTCATTACTTTATTTATAGCAACTCTCTGTACACATTCGTACATGTTTGTTAAATAAATAAATAAGTGACTTATGTAGACCACATAGGCATAGGTTGACAGCCATACTGACAACTACCTTCGTTCACCACAATATCTATCAAACCATCAACATTAACAGTTTGAAGAGTTTGATAAATAGCGGAGTCATCATCAAACCCTCAATCCAAACAGAAACGGTACTGATTGATTCATCACAAATCCAGCAATTACGTACCTAGAGGCTCCACTGATGCCATCATTATCTGCAACCGATGGATAAAGAAGCGCTCCCTAGATATTATTTGATAATACTCTAAATGTGTACAGAAATTAATGTATTGTATTCATTCTAGTTTAGTATTTTTAGATATGCACTTGGCAATACTAAATAAAAAGGCCATAAATCTTTAACAGCTGTGAATCACCCAAAAATTGATTCATAAAATGTGGTTTCAAATTACAAAAACGTTAATAAGTTGAATGTTATTAATATAATTTAATACAAAGGGCAATTAGGTAAACTCAAATTTGTCATTTAAAGTAGATATTATTCAACCGAGAAAAACGGCATTATACGCTTATGGTCTCTTCCAGGAATCACTACACCGGGCAAGAGCAATGAAAGGGGTCGTCGGCGCCCTTCCGGATGTCAAGCCCATTTTCATCACAAACTGTCCCATCATTTTTAAAAGTGCAGGACGTGTGCCATCTAGGGGACACAGGTCAGAGTTGTATCGGTACTCTTACAATAATACTTAAATAAATAAATATCGTGGATGCTTCGGCTAATATGAGTACTCTATTTTCCTTAT
>JARFOC010035188.1:0-26741 GCA_031763485.1 Osmoderma eremita
TTTGTTCCTGCGAAAGGTTTTTTGGAACCATTTTCGAGTAGATCTTTCTCATTCCCAATTCATTGGTCAAAACTTGATGAACAGTGGTGTGAGACAAATTCAACTGTTCCCCGATCATTCTGACCGTCAACCGACGCGACGATCTGAACGCACAGGATCGCGGATTTTGATTGGTTCTTGCAGTTGAAGGCCTTCCGTGCGTGACTCATCTCTCATCGACTCTCTTCCTTCTGAAAATCCCTTAAACCACCGAAAAACCTGGTATTTTGACAAAACACTGTTTCCGTAGGCATGCTGAAGTTTCTGTCGCACTTTGTCCAAGTGTGAAGCAAATCTTGATAGCACACTGTTGCTCGAAATTAATGTCTTTCATTTGTAAAACGCACTACGAAAACCGGGTTCACAAAAAAAAAACGACAACGGATAACCAAAAGACTTGATCGAGTTCAAACGTGCACTGAATGTCCACTTATCGCCCCTCAATGTGCAGTGCTTCCCGTGTTGCAATATTAAACACTATGTTGTCAGTCTCATTACTTAATTTACACACGTCATATATCGTTTGATAAACTTTTTTTGTAAATACAGAGTAACATTCTGATAGTAACATTTTGAATTTACAAGGTAAATATTCCCAACAAACATCAACTCAAACTCCCAACACTAATAACGACTCTCTGTTGACTCGATAATGATAATTGAAGGACTAACGAGAAACTAGTATTGTCGTAATTTCTGAGTAACTGCCACGTCGCTAATTACAATAGAAGCACGTCTGAGTATTTCCGAACGGTATTACCGAACAACTGCGAACGTCTGATTCGTTAATTATCAGACGATGTCAACCGTTATAAGTTAAGAAGTTCGATAGTTCTCGGTTGTATGTAGTTGTTACCGAAAGTATATCACAACTATCATCATATCCTCAATATTCATGAGGTTTACGTTTTCTTAGGTCGTTCTGTAATATTCATCGGGCTATGGCCAATACCATTGGTTCTATTAAGTTAGTTTCGAGCCTGCTATGTTGCCATATAAACACTTACAGTACGTCGTGGACAGTGTTATTACACCTGCTAAAGTTAGAATTCCATTTGTTGTTTGGTATCATTAATGTAAGGAATATGTATTGCAATGTTCCAAAATGCTAAATTTAATTTCAAATGAATTTTAATAATAAATTTTAAAAATTTGGATTCTCTTTATTTATGTCAAGTTGACGCAAGCCGGGCAGTTTCTGAATAACAATTAACTGACACTTACTAATTTAAAATATAATGATTCAATCAAATTTTTTTTGACCTATTTAATTAATATCGAAAAATCTAGATGTGTTTGAAAATATAGTTTAGCAATGGTACTATAACAATAATACTAACATATAATTTAATGAATAAATAAATTTGTCAAATACCCTATCTAATATAACCCGTGTATGTGTGTAAGATGTACACCACCCACTTCTCACTTCACCACTCAGTCCTCATTTGTTTTACTCCTTTCAAGTCTTCCTCCACTCCACTTATCTAATCACCCCTTCTTTAGCACTCGTGTTCTTAATTTCACTCACAGAATTTACTTTACTGACTTTTTAGACTTTTCAATTTGTTTATTTTCATTTAATCTGTTGCTTCCGTTACCATCTCAAATATCCCTGTCATTATTACCATGGCAATCCATTATTACGTACTGTACCACGACGTAGCTGGTATGTCGACGGATTCCAAACTATACTAGCAGCATACGGCCTTCCTCATCGCCCTCTGGACTCTATGGTGGCAACTTCAACTCGGTTAATTCCAGTGGGGCGTCGCTCTTCGTCTGGTGGACCCGCGATCTGGCTTCAAATTTTTTTTTTTTGGAGAGCTGAATTCAGGTATAGGACATAAATATATAAATTACGTTCGGAATTTGATGTAGAATTTAGAAATGAAGTAAAAAAGGTGTTTCCATAAAAAAAGTGATCAGTCATAACATATTTCGAATTAGCCTGTATACATGAAATAATCATCAGAGAAACGGCAACTAAAATCAAAAATTGACGGGTTCGAGTGTTTCTTCGAGGAAAAAACACTTGAATCTTAAATGAATTTATTCCAACCTTCATATGTTCACTGTATATTATAGTATACGATTGTTAATTCCTCTTCCGACCTCGTGAAAAGATCGTTCTTATTTTCACTGGGTCCCCTTACGTGTTTTTATTACAAAAACCATAAACACGTAAAAATATCGGACCACTCGTCGCTTATAAGCCTTGTCATTTTGTAGGAGATAGTACTCGTACATTACATGTGAAGGAGCTTAACGAAGAATAATCTGACAAAAACCTGTCTGAGACTGGCAGTTTTAAAAAAACTAAACGTTGCAGTCCTCTTAGACTTGACCCTGATGAAGACATTTTGCTAAGGTTCGTGGAGGAACCAGCAATTAGCACTAGGAGAGTAGCTGCTGATTTGGGTGTATCGCAACGAAAGATTTGGTCCATCAAATGGATAATGATCTCTATCATTATATAGCCAGTCAGGGGATCGAAATCGAAGGAGAATAAGATTCAGTTTCAATAAAATACGTAATCTCTATAAAAAATAATGATAATTAATTGGCTGCAATAAAGGCAGAGTTCAAATCTAGGCATAGTATTATCATATTATTGTTGGAATGCGAATATAACTAGATACACTTTACACCGCATTCGAAAAACGATGAAATAGAGAAGTTAAAATCATTTCGGTTAATATAAACCAATACAACAACCTGCGCATAATGTTATAAGTAAAACTCAAACACATTTCTTCCCTTGTATTTTTTAAAATGGAAGTCTTAGTTGGCCATGGTGTCATTTAAATGCTTATTTTTTTCTGATTTCATTGATATAAGATTTGGTATAACTATCTCTTTTAGATTTTTATTTCCAGACAAGCATGTTTCTTCTACAAGACATCATCGTTCCATGTCAACTTATCAATGACACACAAACTGGTACAAATTATGTAGCAGTAAAACTGTACAATTTCCTACCATTGCGAGTTACATTAAGAGGCAATTAAAGGAATTGTAATTTGTAGAGCCACGGAGCATATGCAGTTACTACTTTGATAATCTCATCAGTCCCTTCTTTTTATCAACAAGGCTTTCAGAGCTTTACCTGCTTTACCTTTACTTTCATGGGTTTCAGTTTATGCAAAATTGATTCGGTCCAAATTTGACATAATTGTCACTAGCTACTTAAACCCAGTACTTGATAACCAAGTGGTCGAAACGGAGCTGTTAAATGGCCGTGATATCCCGATCTAACGCTGTTAGATGATATTTTGTGGGGTTGGATGAAGTTTGCGGGCGCGCAAGAATCTGATCGTGGGAGTTGCTGCAACTATTAAGGGTGTGTGTGAAGGAGTTGTGATGTCATCCGCATGGGTCGTCAATCAAGGATTGTCTTGATCCTATAAAGCTTGCCAGAGAAGCATGGATTCGTCGTGCAGAATCCTGCATTCGACAAAACACAGACCAGTTTGAATAGTTACTCTAAATGTTATAAATAACTTTAACATTCAAAATCTCGGTAATAAATTGATTTGGGACATGTTTTTATATGAATTTGTTTGTTTATTTCGTGCTAGAGAACACATGCCTCAAATAATAGTCCAATATTAAGCAGCCTGTACATGCACCTACGATCACTGTTATTTAAGTTTGCCCTAAATTTAAACAAGAAATATATTACTTTGGAGACAAGCCACTTCAAATGTACCTGGCAACTTCTGTAACATTAAAGAATAACGAACGACCTTCGAAGTCGTTTCCCATTTCTGCTCGTCGGTCGCGTTCTTTATGGGAGAGATGGACAGTTTCTCCGAAGGAGGAGAGAGGAGAGAGAAGAGTATGAAGTAGTACTTCGCGGAATAGGTTTTTGATGTGTGCCGAGCGCGGCACGAGGTGAGACGCAGGTATGCGAACCTCGCGGCGACAGACAGAGAGAAAGACAAAGAGAGATGAAACGCTGGTCTCTTAGCAACGCTTCACTTCAATCGATGGACTACTGTATGTGTGCAATTTAAATCGGGCCAGCGTGTGCCCGCGCGAATAAACGAATGAAAGGTGGTGTAGACGTATATCCTGAACGTTATTCGATTGTGTTTTTTTTTCGGGAGAAAAGTTTCACAGCTCACCTATGTGTATGCAAAACGTAGAAGAGGGTACACCTCTTTACCTGCCTTGGATACAGTTATTCTTTGAAGCGTGAGGGTCCCTCGAGAGTGATTAATTGATGACAAATATCCCAAATTTTATCTACCCGAACTTTTCATCGCAAACGGAAAAATATTGATTTCATAATTTGTTCCGAGAGCCTTTTTTTCATTTGCTCAAATTAAATCCACCAGTCTGCACACAACCACAGCAAATATTTTTACAAGTACGGTTCAATATTTTGGCACACGCAACCTTTGGCGAGTTGGAACTTTGCCTGGAACGAGCAAATATGCAGTAGGTACTTTGAACCGTATGCACGCTTCAGGTGGTACTTGGTGTTAACTGTAGGCTTTCGGGAAAACCGAAGTGTATGGGGAACTTTAGGCTATACGAAACCCGAAACGTTTGTGTGTTGAAGCCGTATTATGTGATCCGTTAGAGGATTAAATTAAGATGGCCGCCATGAACAACAAATTATTATATATACATAGCTTTTAACAGGCCTTTTAGGCCCAGAGCTTTGTAATTTTCTTCAATATCTTTCTATCCCTAGCTTTTTCCTTCCATCCAATTACTTTCCCCTCTTTAAAATCTTTCAGAGCCGCTTCCCTCCGTCTTTTCCTTGGTCTGCCTCTCTTCCTTCCGCCCTCGGGTTCTTTATTAGCAATTTGCTTGACTGTTCTATCTTCTACCATTCTTTCTATGTGTCCCAACCACTGGAATCTCCTCGATATAATCATTGCATCTATTTTAGGTTCTTGATAGATATTATACAGTTCTTCGTTAGTTCTTCTCACGTATCCCTCTTCCGTTTTCCTCCCTGCCAGAATCTTTCTTAACATTTTCCTCTCCCATCTCATCAATTCTTCTTTTTGTTTCTTGTTTAACACCTAGGTCTCACAGCTATACAATAATGTGGGCTTTAAGATGGACGGAAAAACGGACGGAAAACTTGTCAAAGGTATGGTCTTTTTGAAAGACAACGCTCTTGCATTGATTGCACTGCAGAGAAGCGTATGAAATTAGTTTTGAAGTACGGCCACTTCAAAACTAATACGGAGAATACGGATTCTCCGGATTTAACACATGTTATAGTGGTAAATGCAATATTTTTCCTAAAACTCAAAAAAAGAACAATTGAAAGGTAAAACATTTTCGACATGGCCAAAACAAAGGAAAGATTTTTTAAGGACTTAGAATCACTTTATGAACGTTCTCTAAATGTGCCGTTGCTGTGAACCATCAGAAACGTGACCATAGCAATAAAATCTTTGGACCCAGATTCGATCCTTGAGGTATCTGGGATGATATAATATATATACGGTAATATATTGTGTGAGTGGTAGTAGCACTACTAAACTATACTAACTAATCTAGGATATACTAAAAAAATATAACCTATAAGATTGCGATTAAGACGACATATTTGGAGCTGTATCAGCTAATGTATTGTGTAAACTAGCATAAGTTTGTAAGCGCGGACCGTTTTTTTTTTTCGCGAAGCCCTGATGGAGGTGGGGAGATATAATATTTCGGTATACGCGTAAATGTCAGAAAACAAAGTTCAAAGGTTTTGGTAAAGTTTGATACCAGAACGATAGGATGATAATTAGCAAAGTTGGACGAGTCGTTGGCATTGACTCGAGCTACTTTGCAAAACTCTCGAAAGGTGGATGTCGGCAACATCGGACTGAATATTGTTACTGATGCCTTCATAAACACTCTTTGGTAATATAAGCTGGAATTCCATCGCGCCTAGATATGTAATGGTTGCGTGGTTTGGAAACAGAGGGGGGCCGTCTGGGGTTGTCTAATTTTCAATTGAATTTGAGTAATTTTACAAGTAACATTTGATACAAGAAATAGTTTATCCCAGTTCGTCCAATTAAATATTTAAAATTACAAATTTTATTTCTACAAAACTTCAAAATGGAATATTTTAGTAGTTATTTTCATGCTCCAAATAAATTAAAAGTACACTTATTTATGTTCTGTGCAAAACGGTAGATGCTTGTTTCAAATTTGGTTTAGCCAATAGCTTAAAGAAAAATAACTGCTTTGGAAATAATTCTGAGAATCGTTATTTTAAATTAAATATGAGTTCTTTTTATTTAAGCCGTAGATTACGAATATCGGGCCCGTTCCGTCGAGAACGCCATAGTTCTCTAGTTATCGGCACTTTTATGCAATTTTCATTTAAAAATGCACGTTTATCGCAAATATCTGGACAACCGTAAGAGGTATCGGATTTTCGATGGAATATTCGTAATCTACGCCTCGATACCGTCATTTCTATGTATAACACAAGTCATTTGAGCGAGTTTGATATTTCGAAGAAATCCATTATTTTGGGGAATTATCGAGAGATTTATTCGAATAACTCGCCTTCAATTATACGCTGGTAGGACCCTTTTGAGCCGTAGATTACGAATATATTGACACAAAATCACTCAGAAAAGTATAAACATTGTCGAGAGAATAGTGAATTTATTATTAATTTTGAAAAGTTCAGTAGAAATTTTTGTATTAAATACTGTACGACTTTCAAGTTCCTTATGTTCTAATATTGTCTTGTAAAATATATTGCACAAATAATAAGTATGGGAACGACTAGTAAAATGTCAAAATAAGCAAATACTATTTATAAAAGAAAAAAAATACATGCATACATGCATAGCAAAGGTAATCTTTCCTGGTACCACCTGGTTTTCCTGGTAACCATCAAACCCTTTTTTACTGTATTTCGGAACTTACTTTCTAAGCACACCTCGTATATAGTCATTCCCATATTTATGGCGGGTACTGTGCATATGTGCCGTATCTACAGTGCAGTTCAAGTTTTGAAAGAAGTATTTATTGCTATTATGGCGATCGCATCCTACGTTGCCAAATCTATTTAGGTAATTAGCTTTCCATGTTGTCGCTCTGAACACTATAGTAAATTTTATGTTGTCAACTCATAAATGTCAATCTGTGAATTTATCGTGGAAAGATTTGTATTTATAGGTTATGATCTTATACGAACGTTGATAGAATACTGTTGATTATTATTTAAGAGAGTTAATTACTTACATCGATAAAATCTTTTGTTTTATTAAAAAAGCTATATTTTAAGTAATCAAGTTAATTATTACCTGATTTAAAACAGATTAAATTCCGTTTAATTAAATATCTTTTTTCATTACGACAACGAATTATGTTCCGCTCAAAAATGTAAAATAAATTTTTTTTTCTCAATCATAAAAGAAAATGATTTCAGTAATATCGGAAGCTAAGATTTCTTCAGTTTGAAACAAAGTTACTTTTTCCTACTTGTACAACATATTCTTTTTCCGATTTCCTTTCTTTTGCTGCCATCGCCATCTATTTCTCTTATGCATGCAAATTACTTGGCCTATTTTCCTATATTTCCAGTTTGTTCCTGCGAATTTACGCAAAAAATATTGAATACGTCGCTGTCCGAAAACGTTCCTATCAACCCATCAGGTGCCCGCCCATCCCCAACAGATCCCAACATCGCGTGATCACCATATTTATCTCTATTTTTTTGAGTTCCGATACACGGCAGGCGATGCGCAAAATCATTTAAAATTGTAATTTCTCTTTTTTCGCAGGTGAAAGCTGATAGGAGCCGTCATGCGGACATGACGTCACAATGACAGGATGAAGAGCCTGGTTGGGATTATGTGGATCGTGTTGGTGCTGATATCAGGTCAGTAATTAGGCCACTTTTTTTAATAACTTTTAATAATCTGAATCACAAAAAAAATGTAAGTGTAAAAATCCTTAAAAATGAAACACTTCCATTTGCGTATAACTTAATGACTTAGGCTTTTATCTTAAAATTTGGGTTATATCTGCTCGTTGTCACTAGTTGGTGATAGAATCGAAATTTATTAATATATTAAGCAGATGCGATGTCGCACGGGACGTCAGTGTCCAAACATCTGTTTATTAACCACAAGGTCCACAGAATACATAATGGTGAAATGGGGTTATGTAACGGGGCAGTTGTAATTCGGGGCTTGTGATTTGTTGTACCAATAATGTCCCAAATCAAATTTTAATTAAAACCAAATCGATTATATATGTGCGTTGTTTACCACGAAATAAACTAACAAATTTAATTATATTTCTGTCATGCCTTAAGTACATTCATATGTAAATTGGAACATATTAAAACCGTAAACCATATGTTATTACTGTTGTGTCATATTTGCACATTTAAATTTAGTTTTTTTCCCAGCAGGGAGGAAAGTTGTACTTTTGCTCCCACATTTGAGGGAGGAAAGTTGTACTTTTGCGCCCTATGGCGGAAAATAAGTGACATTGACATGATGAAACTGTACATCTTTTTGAAAAACGACGCTAACTTGACAGTTTTCATAAAATATTTGACAGATTAAGCCTACTGTCTATCATGTCACTCACAGGTATGTCATTATTATTTTTAGACATTTAATTAGTTAAAATTGGACTGGCTGGGAAAAAATCGCATTCAAACCACGTGAGGAAAGTGCTAATGCAGGTCTTGGGCAAAGCAATCACAAACCTCGCTCTGGCACAGTGCGTTATTTTATGAATCCAGGTGAAAAAAAAGATTTTTTTTGGTAGCTTACTTAAATAAAAATATTTCATATTTCAATAGAAATATATTCATTTTGCAACATTTGTTTGACATTTATGCAAGAAAGAGTGAGGAACTATAAAATAGAAGGATATAAATATCAACAAACTGCCGTATCCATAGACCACCGTTGCAAACTCTTGCTAGTTGCTTAAATTCACTGCAAGATTAATGTGCATCCGTGTACTCGAAGAAATTTGTGTAATATTATTCATATCTGTTATTTATCAAGTTATGTAAACAGTGAGATACGGTTTTCATAATTTATTTGTCTAGCCTGCCAGTTTTACTTTTGGGAAGTAGCTATTGTATATGTAACACATTCGCTATTTCCAAATTATAACTAGATTTTACTACAGGATACTGCGTTATACTCTATTCATATTATATTTGATTTAAAGCTAGGCGCATGGGCTATGTAAGACATAAAGAAAAAATTGCGAAGATCTGCGAATCATAATTATTTTTCTTCAATTGCAGTATCACTGCAAATTTCTCGCCTCTCAAATTTTAACATATGGCTACATATCCAAAAGAATTAAAGACTAATGCTGTTATTACATTTACGTTATGCAAGAACTAGGTGACGTCTCCATGCCAAATGAGGTTTCAAGTGAGCTAAAAATAACAATTAGAAGTTGTTGTCAAAAAATTGCTCTGAAGTGGGCTAAATCAGGCAGACACCGCGATCGATTTTTGAAAGCAAATGCATCGTGGCTTCAAAAAAGTTTTGTTTTTTCGGACACAATATTTCAAGCTCTACCGAGCACTTCACAAAGTAGTTCGCGTAATGGAATTAGAAGACCCACAAAAACTTTTGAAGGTTGTAGTTGTAAAGCAATAAATAAATAAATAAATGCAAATACTTGATGCAAACAACAAGCCCGGGAGCATTGTTTATGGCCACTGAAATTAAATTGAGAACAGTAAAAAAAGATTCTCCTTTAATTGTTGAAGAGCTTTCTTCTAGTTCCACCAAAAGAGGTACCACTTTAAGAAAGGCGCGGAACTCCTTTATTCAACGGCCAGTAACATCTGCAAATCAAGCGCTTGCATTGATAGTTGATGCAAAACTATCAATACAATACCATCCGTCACCAAGGTAAATCTATTAATAAAACACTATACCCATAAAGTAACGAACGGAAAGGAGCTGTTACCCTTTTAGAATCATCATTAATGAAATTTCCGCCGAAATAAACCTGTAGGAACTGATAGATCACACTGTTTTGCCATTATGCGAATGTTCTTAAGACCATAGATTTATCAAGCAAAAAATTGAATATAATGATAAAGTGGGGCTATGATGGTGCAGAACAGAGTAAATACAAACAAAAAAAAAATACAAAATAAATACAAAAAATACAAATACATACTGCATAACCACTCACATCCTGGTAAATTCCAACTTTGTATGAAGATTGTGAACATCATAATTTCTTTACACTTATGATATTTTTGGTGCGTTATCATCAATTCAGTAGTTATCTGATTCAAAAACAAAAATTTCGAAATGGTTTTTTAACTAGAGAAACATTTGTAATAGTACATCAGATTCCACTATCTCAACATCTGGGGTAAATGAAACTCATGCGCTGTTTTACGTTTAAATTACGTTAATTTGTTGCGGGGAAAGTGCAAATGAAGAGGGAATGAGAAATTGAACTGGAAACTTCTTTTCTATTTATAAGTTTGTTGAAAATAACATGAAATATACATTATGGAGTAATTGTAGAAGAATCGAAACACACATTAAGCGTGAGTCGTCCTCTCTTATCAAACGTTGGAGATAGTGGTTGTTCAAATATGTCGTCCCGGTTCAAAACACTTTTATCTACTGAATATGGATATTCTGGGAATACGTCTAGCAAATTTAGCTTCTATACCGGAATCAATATCTACAATCTGCTCAACGTGCATTTGAACTTTCTCTTTAGAACAAAATTTTATTTTATTCTAAGAGTCATATTGTTCAAGAATTTCATGATATCAATTTCTTCTCTGGAAGTTTCTATCCCTTCATTCACGTCATAGTCATCGTAGTCACTGGAATGCGGCACGTTTTTTTCATTTGACTCACCATCGGAATCTATGACCTTACGACACTTTCATTATTTTCTTTCGTGTGTTTCGTTTTTCCTTTTGTATTCCGAAGTTTCCCAACATCGGACGAAGTAATGACTTCCGCCCCTGAACAGAACTCGTTTGGTTTTCTGTTGAACCCTAGGAGACTGTTTTACTTGTTGAAGTAAGCAAGGTTTCAAAAGGCACTCAAAAGGTTCATCTTCAGTTTCCGCTGTGAAGAGCAGCGGAAGTTGAAGATAAACACTGTACATTTCGGGATGTAGAAGACCACTCATTTTCAGGTTCATTGGTACTAGATGTTGAAGGTTTTTTGTTGGATTGTTCCACTATTGAAATTGACGCACGATTAGATTCATTATGGGCACACCATCTGTTCTATGCGTCTGGGTCATAAAGTTCTTTTGAAACAACAACCCTGGACAATGGAAAAATAATTATCCTTTTAAAGCGGCTTCTTATTAAGTTTGCATGTGGAGTTTTCCAAATTTTCGATATGATCGATGTAAATACGATTTTTGGCAATTTACTGTCAAAGTTTCCCGTCTGCCATTTTATAATCTCTTCATCCCATAACAATTTGAGTATTTCGAATACGACCACGTTCATCGACTGTAATAAATGGCTGGTATATGGCGGTAGTTTCAAGATAACAACATTCTCTTGTATCGCTCTCCCAAACAATTTTACGGTTACGCGTACAGTCGTACATCAAAACAGCTGGTTTTTCTCCGCAAATATTTTCTCAAAACGAGTTCACAATGTAATTGATAAACATTCCACCACCCAACCATATATAGTTGCCGTATAGGTCGACTCTTCAAACTGTTGTTCCTTGGGCGGAACCCAAAGCACATGTTTTCCCTTGTACACAAATAGGGGTGGAAGTTCATCTCCCGGTGCGTTTCCCATGCAAGAAACGGTTGCTATGAAAATTTATTATAATAATTCACTTATCAGATGTTTCGTCATTTTGAGTTTTACTTGTATCAGTTTTTAATTCAAATAAAGTTTTTTTGTCTTACAATTACAATTTCAATTACATCTTAATATCTGTCAATCCCCCTAAAATTCGTCCTAAAATAAGTGAAAAACGACAATGTCCATTTAATTCACTTCAATTCGGGTAACGTAGGATTTTAAATCAAGTTAAACTACAGGAGACCGACAACAACGTTCAGTGCATATGTACCCAGAGACAAGCTGTGTAGTAGAGCATTTCCCAATTATCTGCCTTGTGTATTATGCAACGGTTGCTTGCAGGATAATGTTTATCCACCCAACGGGGAGGTCCTGAGCGTTTAGCGAGCGGGTCGATTCAATTTTATACTGCTGTTCTACGTTTGATTTGACTTGCTGAAACTTAACCTCTCGCATAGTTTATAGTCCATTAATTGATTGGAGGGAAGGCGTCGTGGAAAGTCCAGAGAACCTATAGATAAATAAATGATTTAACATCGAATGAAGGATATTTAATAAAAGAAACACGTTATACAGGAAAATGCAACAACATAGGCGCGATATAAGGTTATGAAATGCCGCCAACTAAGGAAGTGAGAAAGTGATACATAAAGCGAACCAATGAAGATGCCGAGACGATACGATGGCAGAGATAAAAGCGTTAAACGAACAAAATGATCCAAGGAACCTTTACTAGGAAATAAACTCCGCTCAAGCTGAAAATGTTCACAAACAGAAAAGAAAACATATTCGGTAACAACAATGAAATTTGAATAGATGCATGGAATACTTAAAAAAAAAAAGTAGGGTAGGTATAAATACAGTATTACCCGAAGTAAACAGTACTGAAACTAAGTTGGCGCTGTCTCTATGCGCGCGCTGTCATGCCCACGTTAGATAGGATATACCTGTCAAGTAAACGTTAAGCAATTAATAAGTACTGCCTAATTGTTACGAATGGTGTTTAAGTATAGAGGAGAAAGTTTTTTTGGTGCAGCAATATTTTGGCTCATAGGGGATCGGCCGACTCAACTGTGCAAGTCTGCTGTACGTATGTGATAAATTCACACAACAGTTTAATAATCGTTCTCCGAGTAATGCCGTAATTTGAAAGGTTGTTCAGAAATACGGGCAGTATATTGTGCCAACGAAAAGGAAAGTCCCAGGACAGTTAACATTAACAATAACCATGGAATCACAATAACATACGCAGTCCTTCTAGCCGGACTGACAGTCCATGCACTATCCAACCTAGATGAAGTGTACTGCATTACTGGCTCTATTGCATTTGTCCCGGTGGCTTGTTTGTTTGACCGGTATCCCCTAGATCGGGTATGTCGTGGCGCAAGCAAGTGTCTGGGATATTTCGCAATGAGTTCGGAGACGCATTAGCGATGAAAGTGGGTTTAGCATTCGGAGAGACACTGATGACGCTTGGTAGGCAGAAACTCGAGTCCATCTTTAATGCTTTTGCTAGTACGGTGTTTCCAGCAATAATCTACGCGCCGATAATGGCATTTTTACGGATAAACAGGTTTTTGGGCAGATCTTAGAAAGTCAGCCAGCGAAGGACAGCGTTGTAACTTGGTGTAAAGACAACTTCATTGCAAAGAATTGTTAAGAGCACCCTCCTCGGGATTATCGCAGTAGTGTGGAATATTGCGCCAGAATTCGCGCGTTACAATATGATAATCCTGAATTCCTTAAAAATGTATGGTTTTCAGACGAAGTACATTTTCATTGGTCGGGCCATGTGAATTGCCGCACAAATCGATTTATACGATTTGCCAGACCCGATGAAGTTCAAGAAGTTCCTTTACATAGTGCAAAAGTGAGTGTCTGATGTGTAGTTTCGTGACACGGAATCATTGGTCCGTACTTTATCGAAGAGAATGGTAGAACAGACATCACACTTAATCAATAACGGTACATACAAATTTTAAGAGGCTTTATCTCTAATATAAGAATGCAGCACTAGACAAATTTCTTCCTTATTCATTAAAAACTGTGAATATCGACATCGATATTCGTATTCATTAATATCGATATATCGAATGCCGATATTTATATCGGAAAATATCGATATATCGAATGGCGATATTATATCGGTAAATGTCAATATATCGAATGAAGATATATATATATCGGAAAATATTGTTAAGACCTGGATGTCGTATGAGGATGAGGTCATCGTCGGGCGCCTGGACCCGATGTGTGTTTATTATGATTACATGCCTAATTGTATACGTATGTGTATACTGTCACGGGGTCACGACTAGTAACGAAATTATGGAAGGAATTGATTCGTTAGTTCTTCAAAGGTATTACATATTGGTATGTATGTATATGTTACATGCACACTATTTATTTATAAAACGCAGAAAGCGAAGGGGTCGCTCCAAAAAGGACTTGCATTGGTGTGTCCTCGACATTTGTATTGTTTAGTAAATATTCTTTACGCAGCCCGTTTTAAGTCTTCATTATACCCGCTACAAAGAAAGAAAATATATTTCTGTCTGCACCTACACATTACTTCGATATCGTGTGAATGAATGATATTTATATAACAATGCCGAATCGTTCTATAATTTTCATTGGAAAGAAATGGAAGAATTGTACGATGCACCAGAAAGTTGCTACTGGTGCATAGATGTTGCTATTTCTTATAAAATACATTGTAATATGAATATGATCTAATAATCTTTTGTTAAACATACATAACATACACTTTCCCCTTGCTTTTATCGATGTTCGATAAAATATCGATATTAAGAATATTCCTGTTCGATATATTAAATTTTGATATTAAAAACATCTATGTTCGATATTACAAATATCGATATATCGAACATCGATATCCAGATGATATCGATTATCGATATTAAATTCCCAATATCGCACAGCCCTAGTACATACATACGTACCATGTCTATCAAGGCACAAAACATCAGAACAAACGTATTTACTTACCTCGTTAAAGCTAAACCAGAGCGGATCCTATGTGCGAAAGCCGCACAAGTAATTAACGGACGATTTAATTGCATGCTTCCTATTTACAACTTAACCTACATCAAGCTGGCAACGGCAAGCGGTGCTCTGTCATTATCATTTTTTGGACGTTAATTGCGTGAGGGTGGCTCAAGGGTATATATACAGGCCCTAATTAAAGAATAGATAGAAAAGAAGAGGAAAATTCACGAAAGATTCGGGAGCAGTGAGAATTTACAAGAATACAAAAACATTTTCCGCCGCATAATTATTTGAGGTAAAAAAGTGGTACACGAAATACGACAGCTTGGTAACCGCTGGCGTCAAAGTGATATTTCTATAGTTGTGTCACGGACCACGATTGACGACGATTGCCTACAATTTTTAAGCCATGGTTTTAGATATAGAATAGAATCTTTTGAACAATCATCATCATCATTATGACGATCCATATTCGGCTGGCTACCACGTATAATGGCGCACCTAATACTTTAGCAATGATCAGCCCTAACTAATTATAACTCTACATTACATTTACATAAGATACATGAGATATTCTATTAAAGAATTTAATTCTACTAAGATTTTGGGAGGTTTCTATATTGAATTTACTTGAAGTATCGAAAACACAAGTACATATATACTTGGATTAACCACACGTCATTATCCATTTTGCCATCCCCTACTTACGTATCTTCCTCGGTAACCGCCACCTTCATCTTCGTTAGTCACCGGTGCACCCCTCTCACTTCCTCGGTGGCCTCGAGCTAGACATACCGGAAGTTTAATCTCCCCCAGCCGGTTTACCGTAACCGGAATTTCTTGCCGACGAGAATCCCCTCATTAGCGTGACGCTATCGATATTTCCCTCATCAGACTACATCTTGCTGCGACCGCAACCCCCACCTTCTTCTCGGAATGGTTTCGAAAATCGAATTCTAATCGCACAATTTGTCTTCATCAAAAACGATAGGGGAATAATAATAATAATATCGGAGCGTTGTTTGCGGAATCCGAGTGTTGGTTTTAAAATTTCGACTCCTCCAGACACAGAAATTAAAAAGTTCAGCCAACCTGCAATAAAATTTGGGGTTGCTGGGTAATAAGTGTTTCTAAGCTCGTAAAATGAATTTAGACCTCAATTATGGTTGGTTGCCCTAAAACAGGGCATTCAAGTTATTTTTACAGTCGTAAGGTGATTTAATTAATTGCTAAAATGGATGAAAGAAGTTCCAGAAGAAATTTAATTCATATCATTCCTCCACCCTATTCATTTTTTCACCCGTCCTCATTTCGATTACATATCTTTCTCCAATCATATTTATGTAAATATCCATCAATCAGAATATAATATTCAATTTCTGATAAATATCCTATCTGTGATTCATTTATATTTATCTGATCCAATTCCTCTTTACATTTATTTTTCCTTTTATATCCATAATTCACGGCATTTCACCCGTAAGAGAAAGCTTAGGCATCTCGATGTATACGTAGCTCCTATCTTTTTCGATAGGGGTCCCTTCTGGTAATCTAAACGCCCCTCTTTTCCTTTCCAGACACCCCGTTAGCATTCCGATGCTCTTGGAAGGGTATAGATAAGAGTCTTCGCGATAAGCTAACATTTCCTGAGCTCCCACGTCGGCTGTGGCAACTTGAAGTTAATGTGTTTGCTTGATGATTGCTTTATGATGATGATATTCTGGCAAATTACAGCGCCGATAATGATAATAATAGTGCAGGAGTATGTTTGTATTTTCGTTTTTTATATGGTCCTATAACGGTTCTGATGCCCCTTTCTGGATTAGATCTAAGTAAGTGATTAAGTACGATAAAAAATGGCAAGGGTTATCGATAATATTTCGAATATCTTAGTTGACCTACCTCTAGTATGGCGATCATGGATATTAAAGTGAATGTGTTAATATGATTAGTTAATATGTATTAATAGAAACACTTCAGCCTCTTGACTTTTTGTATTTATCTCTCATTTTTGTACCCATATACTATAGCACCCATTCCCAAACCCGTGTGTCCTGGACCAATCTGTATAGGTCCTTGGCTCGTTGATCTGTAAAGTCCTCGTGATTGATTTTTGATTTCCCAAAGATTGCCTGTTTTCTAGGGTCTAAGGCCTTGGCATTCACTTAAGATGTGGTACGCAGTCTCCATTGTCCCTTCACACAGTCTACAGCTTGGGTCCTCAATGTCAACCCCAATTGTCTTTAGGCGTCCTTTCAGTGCGCAGTGTCCTGTCAGGAGGCCTATTACTTTACGAAAGTGATCTCTACTAAGATTTAGTAGTGCGTCAGCCTTCTTTATTGATGGCTCCTTAATAAAGGTTTTGCCATGACTTTGCCTGATTGCATTTTTACAAAATTCTTTGTGTTGTTTTTACATCCATTTTCGTATCTGCCCTCGAACTGTGTTTTTAGACACTCCCAGAGCAGGTTCTGGGCCCACGTATGAAGACGATGATCCTATCTTCGCTAGCTCATCCTCTTTTTCGTTGCCTAGGATTCCAGAGTACCCAGACACCCACAACAAAGTAACTTTATTGCCTTCCGCGAGCACATTCGGTTCCCGCATGCATTCCTAAGTCAGTCTTGATGTCTTTAGGGTTCCATAGTGCCCTAAGTGTCGCCATATTCCAGCTCCAGATCCATTCCCGGTCTTTAACCCATCTGTAAACCATATTTTGTTTCGATGGATGAAATTACAGTGACCTTAGCAAAGTTCTCGGCTAACTACAGTCCAGGGTCCTAGCTGTTTGTGTTACTTGGGAAACATAATTATTATCATAACAGCAACACGTGCTTTGAATGAAACCCAAGGTATTATTTACTCCTGCGTTCATCATAATATAATCTTAATATCCATTATACAATTCGTTAGTATACCTAAAAGTTAATGACCCCTTTAATTGTTGTTTCTACGAAAAGCAAAAACCAAAAATACTAAATTTCCTTTCCCTAACCAATCGAATCACCTTAGCACGTCACATCCATCTGTCGATTTCCGGTCGTATCATGTTGCATTTCATTCCCTCACGTACGATATATTCCTCTCCTTTTATCATCGTTCAAATTCACGCGTTCCCTTCTGAACGCTTGAAAGGATCGCGATTGGCATTAGAGGCGATTCACCTGCGCCAAAGTTGTGCTAAGTTTTCCAACTCAGCAAATTCCGGATGTGTTGTCTGTAAACGTAAGCATTTCGACGTATTCGGTTGGAAGATTATCGGTTATTGTAGAATAGGGCAAGGAACAATATGGCAAAAAATTATACTTTTTAAACAAGAAGCCCATTTGTTATTGCAGGCAAATTATTTGGAAATATAAGAATTGTATTGTAGAAATATTTACCGGGTGTACGACGTACGGATTAATATCCGTACGTAGAATTATTATACGTGAATTTATAGAAATAATGAATAATAACTTTACGAATAAAAACGTTGTTGTTCAGTGTAATTGATCAAGACGGACGACCAGCTTTTGAAGATCGATCCACGAATAATCTAAAGATATGATTTCAAGTTTTCCAAGAGTGAAAAGCATTGTAATCGGACAAAATGGATGTTGCTAAAAGCGTTGCCTCGTGGAGTTCTAATCTGCTAAAATTCTAGAGCAAGGAAACTTGAAGATATTACAAAATTCACCGCGTCGGAAAACAGGCGACTATTCTCCGGCTAAAATGATTTCCAGCGTCGCGCTGACCTACGACAAAACATCGAGACATTCCAACGGTGACGCGATATTATCAAGCGTCCGGTTTTAAAGCATGTTATATTGCCACGTCATCCCTACCTAACCAGCGAGCAGATGAACCGGAAAACATCCGCTCGCATTAACGGCAAACGAACCTGGGTACGAGGAAATTTAATATTAGACCGGCGGCCGCATAACATAGCCGCCCGGAGCGGTCCCCGGAGGAATCTGGCGAGTGCGTCGGCCCCGAGCTCCCCTGGGGATACGTTCATTTAGCGTCTGGTGTCTCAACGTTGTACCAGGAATCCCCCGATATCTACTGTTCCACGTATCGCCATCAAATTCACGGATATCACACTAGATGCCTCCGTTGGGTGAATCCCCGACGGGAAACATTCTTTGAGAATACAAAAGGAACGTTATCTGCCATCTAGACGCTGTCAAAATTGATTTTCTTTGTATAAGAGTCTGGAAAAAGCATTTTAATGAGGGTCTTGCTTTAATTATCGTAGTAAGTTGCAGTTACGAAAGAGGTAGGTAAGCTAAATGTCATCGAAATGTTATAATCCGGCGGTGATATTACAGTTTTTAAGCTCGACCTGAGGTTGATAAACTCGTTTGCGATTCAACCCTTCAAATGCCTTCAACGCGCGAAATTGACTTCGCCGGAGTGAATCCTGTTTTATGAATGTACGCTCGCAAGCAGTGGAGTGAAAATTGCTTTTTCCTACATAGTAATATAATGGCTATAAAATAAAATTGTTACTTACCGACGTACATCAAAGTTTCCATTCATTATAATTTATGAATCTAAATTGACTTTTCCTAATATTTTGGATCCACTGTACAGTAATGTATAAACGATGTTTGTTTAAATCGCCCACGACTTTTGGGGATGGTAGGGGTCATAAAAATTGCGACCAAATAATAAATATGTAAGCTTTCTTTGAAAGTTTTACGGATATACCATTAGTTTTCGCAGAGTTATCGTACGGTAAAGTTATTAAGATGTTATTGTCATCAAGACGTAACTATCGAACAATTATTGTATACAATTTTAAGCGCGGTTTAACATCTCTAGAGTGCACTGAAAAGTAGCTAAGTTAATCTTTACATACATTACAATTTCAAGAATATATACAGCCGTAAGAGTAAGTATACGCAAAGAACGGAAGCAAGCATGACATGAAGCCCGTCTTGAAAGCCCCGCAATATTCCTGATAGCTAATTTTTGTAACCTAAAAACTTTTTTTACTGTGGACAGAACGAATCGCATACCGTAACCTGGAGTGAAACATGGCTTAGTAGTAGGAAACGGCAACCTCCACGCAAGCAATATTCCTCAGCCTTATATAAGGCGTAACATACCGATGATAGAGACTTGCACAAGGCACTAGTATGTACCTCCCAGTTTAACCCAGTATTAATTTCAACACTCAAAAAGCTCGTACTCTGTACTTGTTCGATCGTCTTAGAGTTCATACGAATTAAGTCACACTCGCTTAATTTGTCTATGCCAGGACCAAAACAAATAAAAACGGATTTATTGCTGTTGACATGAAGCTTGTTATCTTTGAACCATTTAACAAAACTGTCCAAGAGTTCCTGTGTCTCGATAATCAAATCTTTCTTGTTACGACCAGACACCAAGAAAGTGGTGTCATCAGCATACATCACAGTATTGCCTTTCGCAGTTGTAGTTAGCAGATCATTAACATAGACAACAAATAACAAGGGCCCAAGAACAGATCCTCGTGGGACACCTCTCTTAATTTGCAAAGCATCCGATCTACATCCGCAAATTTCAACAACCTGTGACCTCCTATTCAGCAGATAGGTGGTAAACCATTGTAATTATTTCCCGCGAACGCCATAGATATAAAGTTTCTCCAGTAAAATATGATGGTCAAAAGCTCTACTTAAATCCATAAACACACCTATGCATTTTTTACTATCGTTGATTTCATTGTATAGTAAATTTATGAATTGAAGCATACCAGTTTCAATAGAGCGATCTTTAAGAAAAACCATGCTGCTGTAAACTAAAAATTCTAGCGTAAGCAAGAAAAGATATTAATTTCTCACACATAATTTTTTCCATTATTTTGGATAAAACTGACAAAAGGGAGATAGGCCTATAGTTATTTAATTCTTTTATATTATTTCTTTATGTAAAGGCAGAACTTTTGCATTCTTTAAACAACTGTGGAAAATACCATCAATAAACGACCTATTGATTAAGGCCACAATGGGCTGCAACTAAAAATTAATATTATTTTTAACAATATTATTATTGATTGGATCTAATCCAGAACAGTTGAACGATTTTAAATGCATTATAATATCGACTACTTCCACTTCCGAAATATAATTAAATCATCTAAGTTAGAGGAAATTGGAGATTAATTTTGCATATGGGTGCAGCTTTGAGGGATCGAGGGGAGAATTTCAAGTTCAAGTTTTATAATTATTGAAAATAGTGAAAATTTATTACGCAAAGGTATCAATCAGAAAACGGTTCTAGAATTGGGGGTGCTGGTAAAACCATAAATATCTTTATAAACGTACGCAACCTTTATTCTATTTTATCCGGGCATTTTCTTCTGAGTAATTCCCAGACAAATATACAATAAACCCCTTTTTCATCTCATTTGACAAGAACAATCTCCCTATTTTTCCCAATAACCAATCAATTAACTCACCTAAGCGTAAAATTAATATCCCCAAAGCAGAGAAGACTGAAAGATTGAAAATTGCCCTACCACCTCCTTTCACCCTTGATTTCGTCCTCTTTCGGTTAGCCGGGATTCTTGCGTTAAAATAGACGGTTGATTCCCACTCAGACTCTGGCATAAGAATAACGATCCTGATCAAGACATGTGCGAAGAGACAAATCACCGCCAGTCCATGTAAATTGAAAGGAACCGACGCCCGAGCTGAAGCTGAACGAATCGTGGAACCGTAAAAACGTCAACGGTCGCACGTAAATGAAATTTAGCGCTAGTGAGACGCACCTGAGTCGCTTCTCTGAAATCTAAAAAATGCAGACGGTATGGTGCCATGCAATGTGTAGTATGTATGTAGCGAAATACGTAAAATATTTTAGGTAATCAAGAGACGGGGGCTCTCCGAACAGTAGTATAACATATGTGGAGTTTAATATACTAGTGTCACGTTTGGGAAAACAGTGAAAACTTGTGAACTGTTGGGTTTTACGGTATAGAGTTATACGGTGTAGCGGTGCTATAAATTGCGCTTCTTATGAAAGGTCCGTTATAACTTTTTTTTGTGCGCATACACATATTTCGTGCAATAACAGCTTTGCCACGTCAACAGTACAATAACCTCTTGGCGTCATGCATAATGTATTTTATTCGGCAATGCAGAATTTGTACTGCATACAGTAAGTAGCACAAATTGATAATAACACTAATAACTTGATTCTCCAATTACCTTGGCACCGCATATTATGTATACATAGGTATAATCAAAACCCTAATTGTACCATAAGGTATTAGCATGAAAATTCAGATGTGACATATACAATTGTAGTCCTTTCTTTTTTGTCTCCAACTATTTACTTAGCTCAATTTCAGGTTAGCCAGATATGTTTCAATATGTCAGCCTCTAAATTACCCTCTATTTTTTTCCTATGGATCTCGTTTGCTATATTCAATCCAATTTTACTGATGTATTCAAGCCCTGATTTTCTATTAACGATACTTTTTCTGTACTGATTCTAAATTCTTGCACTTGAAGGGATTTTTCCATGTTTCTATCATATTTTATGAAAATTACCAAATCGTCGGCTGTTTCTATAATTTCTAGCGTTCTCTACCATAGTTTTAATGTCTGTACTTTACATGTTATTTACTATACGAGGAGCGGTTGAAACTGTTCGCCATAGGCAAGAGATGACGCCGTCAGTATGAACTCAATGTTGCTTTTCATGAATAACACTAACTTGCTTTATCAAGTATTCTTTCATAACTTTCTATAAAGCATACGTTTTTTTCATAACCTATTGGTTCACCTCACTAGGATTTAACCCACACTAAGAAAGAGAAAACTTGAGCTTTATATAAAGTTAGGAAAAACTGCTGGTTATATCTTTAGTTTGGGGTGAACCAACAGAGAAAAAAATTGTTTTAGCCCTTTTGGTGCGGCTTTTATAAAGCTTTTGATTATTTTTTTAAAAATATCGATTTATTACAGAAATAAACAAAATCGAATATCGTGCAGTGATTAGACACTTGTTTTTTAGAAAGAAGAAGTACGATGCGATCAAACCGATTTGAACAATGTTTATGGGGACCTTAGATATTAACAATAAAATATTAGGCAGCTGGATTTAAACGCGGCCGTACGACAATTCTTGATGATGAGCTTCCAGACCGTCCAAAAGAGTTAATCATGCCATCTATGCAATGATGATTTCCATCACATCAACTAGTGACGCACTACCCGGAACACCCAGGAAGGAACGAGAAAATGGTCGAATGGTTAAGTATTAAAACAAACTGAAATCAAGTCCAAGACTTACTCCGCACTGAAAATACTGCACTGTGCACATCGTGCACTATCCGAAACGCTCTGGGGTATAAGAGAAGAGAGTCAATTTAACTATCACACATTCAACTTCAGTGTATGACTTTATCCAGCGCTGAAAGCCCTTCCGCTCGGCTCCTCGCTGTATACTGTGGAGATCGCGCACTACCCGAAACACTCTAAAAAGTAACCAGAAAATGGTCGATTCATTTATTAATTCATACTGAAATCAAATCTAAGACATACCCTGCACTGAAAATACCGTAGTGTATACAAGCGCGCTACCTGAAACTCTCTAAAAAGTAAGGAGAAAATGGTCAATTTAGCTATCAAAATTAACTGAAATTAAGTGCATGACTTACTCCACGCTGAAGGTCCTTTCGCCTGAATCCTTGCTGTGTACGGTGAAGATCTCGCAGTTGCCGATGCAGTTTGGCATGAAAGAGAAAAGGGTCGATTTAAACATTAAAATTAAGTGTACGACATAGCTCACGCTGATGTTCCATTTTCTTCACCGACATTCTAACAGGTTGAGGTGGCTACTGCCGAAGAATTCGCTGCAATATTTAATATTTCATTAGACACCTTCAGGAAACCCTTTGTAGCATTACTTACCACGGGTTGCTATTCCTCCTGCATCGCCAGAATATTTACCATCTTCGCAACAAGCAACTAATTGAAAAATCTAGAAGAAAAACTTAATAGACAACGGAAATAGTCCACCAAATAAGACGTACATTATTAGAAACTATGTAAACAGTTGGGTGTAGAGACAAAAGAAGACACCAATACTCTTAAAATATGTAAGGCGATCCTCCAGTTTGTAAGGAAACTGTTGCAATAACAGTTTGGATAACAAGAATTACAACAGAAAGAATAGAGCAGAAAAAAATAAGGCAATAGTAAGTGACACGAGGTAAAGAAATGGGAAAATAAAAAGCTTACCTTGTGTCAGCACCTGTAATTTTCACCTACACTGTCACATATCACTGCTCACATGTAAACAAGTAAATCTAGAAGGATTATATTAAGAACATCTAATTAAGAGATTCGCGAATTATAACCTTTTAAAAGCTCTCTTTGAACCTATACGTCTAAATTATATATGGCGAGTGGCGCAACTTTTGGATAATGAAAACAGACTCATCGGCTGGATACGTGTAAAAAAGAAAACAAATATGACAATAAGACGTAGAAAACATACCAACAATTCTTTTCTGCATGGCCCCATTCCAGCGACCGAAACGACAAACACAATTCCAGAGCAACCACTTGCCACTAAAATAATCTGAAACCAAGGGTGGAACGTGGGATTGTTTTGATATGCTATTGATGATATTTGCAATTGTCAAGTCGTTGTACAGTTCAAAGAAATTAAACTACAATAAACCCGAACGTAAATTAAAAACCTAACCTACAATTGAATTAGAATTATATATAGTTGGAACCCATTTCATCAAAGAGGGTGGTTTTAAATTCAAATTACTGTAAATTAATGAAGAGAATTTAACATTTTACTTTAGGACACATAAAAGTAACATGATACCAAATTATTATAGATAATAATCGTCTTATTTAATTACAATACCAAAGCAAAGTTTTACCCACCTTTTACGGCGTTATAATTATTTGAAGACACTTCATAATAACCCTATACCATTAATTTCACTTTCACGAACAATATTCCCTCCAATTTCGGTACAAATTCCCCTAATTATAGAGCGAATGATCCCTCGTATTCTCGTTATTATTGCATCTCCGCCGCTCGCAATAAAACAGTTTCAAATACTAATAATACGAATCGAAATTTATATCTTTAGACGTACAGCGAGACGCACATCATCGTCGCAATATAATCCCGGTATTACTTAGGTTCGCATTCTGCCATTTACGACCGAACGGAGATCACACAGGTGAGCCCGGCTTCCACTTAGGTAGGATACGCGTAAGTATTTGCTATCGCAGTTAGTGGTGCTTAGGATTTTATCCTCACTACTGGAAGTAGGATTCGTTCGATGTTCGTTTTATGATACCTCAAATACGTGCACGACATTATGGGTCGCTGCAAAGTTCATGAAACTGGAAATAGTAATTGTATTTACACTATAATTTTTTTCACTTTCCAAATGTGTGACGGTTGGAATTAGATTTACTGATTGACATGGATTAAGGAAAATTTTGGGATGTTGCCTACTTACGAAGGCAATCTGATTGTCGAAGCAATCCGAGATCTGGAAGAAGTTCTTGATTCTCGAGGTTAAGTAAAACATTTGTTCTTATCAAATAAAGTAACTGAAAGAATTGCAAGGACTGTGCTCTGGTATCACTAATAACCCGACTCGGGAAATCCACACAACACAAATTGATTTAATAAAATTCCGAACATATTGATTTTATAAAATCAATTTGTGGCATGCGTATTTCCCGATATTGTGTATTAGATATAAAGTAAAGATTGCAAGGACTGTGCGGTAGCAGACTGTATCGGATAACTCCCCCACAAAATATATTAATTCGGTTATGCGGTTATGGTGGAAATCCACGTATTCCCCAAACACATGTCCCGAATTAATTAACATATTGTGCAGGAGGGGTAATCCGATACAGTGGGTTTACCACATAAAGCTTTATATTTTCACTATCATAGCCACTAAGCAAGATTATATTCCTGGGGTGACAGGAACATACTGTATGCGTACCTATTTTTATCTATTTATTTCACGAGCGATAATGTAGAGTGTGAATTCAAAGGACGAATGATAAAACATTATCATATAATTACAGACAGACTACTTTATTTATAGAAATCAAACATACACTAGTAAAAGCGTGAACTGTTAGCTACTTTTCAACATAATCGCCGTCAATGTTAAGGCACTTATCGCAGCGAGGCACAAGCTTCTGTAAACGCTCCTCGTAAAATGTGCGATCCAAATTTGTAAAACACTGCCGTACTTTCCCTTGAACCTCGTCGTCGTCTTGAAAATTTTTACCCCCACAAATGGGCTTTCAACGGCCCAAACAAATGAAAATCAGAAGGGGCCAGGTCTGAACTATGGGGCGGAATAACCTCCCAATTGTGTTTCTGAAGCCAGACCTTCGTCTGATTTGAGATGTGGGGTCTTGCATTGTCATGCAACAACCTGATTCCTTTCGTCAACCTTCCTCTTTTCTGCCGGATGACTTTCTGTAGTTTTTCCAGAATTTGACAATAAATATCGCTGTTGGTTGTCGCTTTCGGTGGTAAAAACTCGATGTGCAAAATGTCTTTGCATAACCTAGAACAGAGTTGCCATTGTCTTTTTTGCAGATTGCTGATGTTTGAACGTTGCATTTTGTGTTGGTTGGTCAACAGTTTTGATACCCATCTTGCGGACACTTTTCGATAGCCTAATTCAGATACGATTTCGGGAATTTTAGGAATACCGGTCGGTAGAGCAATTTCCGGTATTTTCAACTGACGATCTTCTCGAATCAGCGTATCGACCTTTAATTAATTTTCATCTGTTTTCGTTGTTGGTTGTTTTTTTCGCGCACCTTCGGGATCATCGTTCAGAGCTGTGCGTCCACTTTTGAACTGCTTACACCAAACACTAACTTGTTTTCGACTCATAACGCCTTCTCCGTAAGTCTTC
>JARFOC010035213.1:0-26736 GCA_031763485.1 Osmoderma eremita
TGACGTCAGAATCCTGAACGGTCGGTCAAAAAGCATCGACCGTTTAGATCACGATCAGAGTAGTCTGATGTTAATAATGAACGCTTTCGACTGTGGTGCAGATCAAATCGACCTTATATGCGAACGCGAATAACACATCCGATCGGTCTGATTGTAAACGCGAACGCACCCTGAGACTCGGATGCGCGGTTGTCATTCACAAAACCATCCCGCGTTCCGATGTGAGCATACGTGTATAATCCCTATAGCTACCATACTCGCTGTATGGTATCTCTACAGCTCTCGTAAGTTCCGATATTTCATTACATTAAAAGGCACTAACATAATAAAATAGTGCATCTTACAATTACAAAATAATACGCGACTCCTTTTCGTTTCTTTTATTGGGTTTATACGGGAGTAAAGTATGAAATTTCAAGCCAAAAAGTTGTTTTCACTTTACTAAGGAGGGCGAGAATTTACCTCAACATATATGTAGTATTATTTACTACCTATTATAATTAACTTTAAAGTGATACATTCGCAAAAAAAACAAAATCACTTCATTATAACTGTCTAATATTTTCACTTTTGGCCGGTACAAGTAATTCTTTAGTACTATTTAAACGTAAACAAATCCTGGAAATGCTTATGGAGGATGTATATTTAAAAGCTAGATATAACTAATGTTGATTTGCTTGCAATGTATTAAGTCGTATAAACAAATAATTAGGTGCACGTCACTTTTGAATCACTTTTTATGTAATTCCCTAGGCGGTTTAAATATAATAACAATTGTTTGAAATAGATCTTAACAAAACAATTACCAATTATATGCTTATTTTATGATAATGAAGCAACGGTATAATGTAATTTAAGGCGCAGTAGAACGTGGTAAACCACACATAAATACATACTCCAAAATAAAAATAGCAAATTATGTACATTGCAACGATCCGATTTTTTTAACGCCACGATAAATACGCTAATTCGTAAGAGATGCAAAAATAGTATCTAAATACATCGATAGATTATGTATTCGATTTGTTAATTATTTTGCTTTCATCATTGTCGTTTAATCTATTACATATGACGATAGATTTAAATTTGGCAGAAGTCCATATTCTGGACAAATTTAGATCACCGCTGTGATGTATTTTAAATATAACAGAAAGAAATGTAACGCGCTGTAAAGATCTGGTATATAATTTCGATATTCTTCTAATTTTTTTTTTGAATTTGAAATTTATTAATCACTTTAATACCCCAGAATCATTTAATAATAATCCTTCATACTTATATGTTATATTATGAATAATGTTTTACACTGCAAAAACTAGTGGCATATTGTGCATGACTAATACTTAGGTATATTGCACTAATTTAAGAAAAGAAAATCACAATTATGCATAAAAGTGGCAATCTTTTATGAACAAGTGTAATTTCATTTAATTTTAAGATGTGGGACGTGACATTGGCCGACAGGACCTTGGGACTTAGCGCCCAAATTTTTGGTTTCCTGAAATTCCAAAATCTAGGTTGAACAATCCAAGAGTCCTTGCTGACATTCAAGACCAAGTTCAAGCAGATCTTTAGACAGCGGAAGTAATATTTTTATGATATAAGATAATAAACACATGAATAACTATCAAACAAATACCGTTGGAGCACTCAAAAATTGCAAAAATTTGGCAGATTAGCGTGCGATTATAATAATACAATGATATCCTATTACACGCAGATTCCAGCGCTTATACAGGGTGTTTCAGGATTGTATTGAAACAATTAAAGTTCCGGGCACCAAATTAAGTACAGTACAGTTACAGTACATTCTTGCCTCCCCTCTGATATAGCTGTCAAATGGGGGGTAGTTTAAGCAAGGTCTCCATGGCTGCAGTCGGTGTGCTTCTTATTGCACCCGTAATGCAGAGGCATGCCAGTGTCAGAACTCCTAGGAATTTGGCTGTTGTTTGGCCACCAAATTAGGCATTAGGTCTAGCAGACAGCCCCATATCAGCCTGGAACATATCCGATTGGATGCCAAGCCCTTAAGGCAGCTTGACTGTCCGTGAGAATGTTGTACTCTTACAATAAACTTAAACTTAAGTTCGAAAATGGTTTGTCTAACATGAGTACTCTATTAATACTTAGCTCCTCAGCTTCTCAAGTCGTGCAGTTCTAGTAAAAGTAATTTATGTACCATTTGATAAATGTGATAGCAAGTTTATTACGTAAGAAAGGCAAAAACAACAACAAAATTAAACAACAATGTATAAAATATAGATTTCGGGCCCCTTTTGACTGTTAATATGAATATTAATTTAAAAAATACGTAATGGAATAATGAGTAATGTAGGAGTTTGTGGACTTAGCTCTTCGGATTCCAATTTTCTAATTCGCCGCGGCTACCAGATTCGACGGAGAGGTGGGGTTTAATACAGCCAACCTGTCTTGATCGCTTCCTGGTCTTCGCTCTCTTTATTGGCCCGACTCACGAACAGATATCGCTGGATTAATGACTTATTACGGGGTTACGGGGCCGATAACGACTTTTACTTAAATAACGCAACCAGTCGGGTCCATTAATGTCACTTGACTCTCTAAACTCAGTAACACAGCCAACCAGGTCAAGAATAATTCTTGTCGAGGGACAATTATTGTCCCTTTCTTTTCTAATACACGGAGTCTACAATATATCTCGCACCCCGGTGAGAGCTAAACATACGTGTATATTACTGAAAAAATCCATTTCTGGAATTAAATTCAGCCTAATTATTCGAAATATTATTTCCAGGGATTTACATAGGATTGCAGAAATAATTTTGGTTGGCCGCTTTTATTAAAATTATTTTGCCTAGGTAAATTACATGTTTGGCACCGTTTTTCTCTACATAAAATTTGGCAGCATTATGCGCAACTACGGTGGTGTTTGTCCTCAAACAATTCTCTTTTCTCATGTTTCCTTGATGCGAGGATTTTATACAAATCGACATTTTCTCTACTCCCAAGCGTTTTTTATGTATTTTATGTTTGTTTTTATGATACATACTCTTATTTTTCAGTAAACAGCAGTGTATGTGCATACATATCGGTAGTCCGTGCAGGATTGCGGGATTTTTGAAATAGTTTGGAAGCAAAGGCACAAAATAGCAATAAAGCATTTCATTAACAGATCAGTACAAAATGTTCTATTTTTGTTATTTTTCTTGATAATAAAAGATGCAGGTTATATTTATATACTTCTACAACTGCATACTGTAGAGTGAAAAGCGAATACTTTCGCATATGTATAAGTTTATTCCGTGAAAACCCAACACGTGAAACGAAAGGGAAACACGCGTACCTATACCCAGTTTTTGCCGATGAGCGCCTGTTCGATATAGAACCGTGCACAGTTTAAGTAGCGCGCTAATGTGACGTAAGCCACGTGATAATAACCACCAATAGATCGCGACTGGTTTTCCGAGAACGGTATTGTGGTCATGGTTTCTTAAAATATACCCGCTCTGCCACTCGCTCGCTCCGTTCATTGGCGTTTCGTCTTCTGTGTGATCAGTCGAAGTTTAGTGGTCGCTGAGTGAGTCCACTTTCGATAAACACTCGTACACAACATTTTTTTTTGTGTGCCTATTTGTGCGTTCAGTGTCCTGTTTAGTGCGTATTTCCGGGCCGAGTTACGGAGTGATCGTATTTGTTATTTTATCACGGATGTGCTGATTGCACCGTTGGAAAAGACATGACCTTGATCGTTTTATTCGCTAGTGTGAGAGACGCACATCATGAGGCTTAAGGTATGGTCGGTTCTCCTACCAAAACAAAACAAAAAGTAATCGCGACGAAGCAACCGTTTGCGATACGACGTTTATTACACTCCGCTGTTTGTTTTTGCATTTGTTAAAAGTTTCTTGCCTTCCATACCTAAAATAGATAATCGCTATAATTTAATTGTAAATCAAAAATATATCACAGAAGTGCGTTGAAGCCAAACATCTCTACAAGTCACCCTTATTCACTCACTAGATAAAAGAAATGGATACTACCACCTTAGGTGTGTAAAACCAACATTTGCCCTTGCATGCTTTTGTTTTGAAATTATTGTATTTTGTGTGATGCAATTTGTAAACACGTAGAAGGCTTTGGGTGTTTTTATTTTTTTGTGGTACCTACACAGGATTGCTTTTAGTACTTAGAGTCCTTTTTGGTAGCAATTATATATTCTATAGCGATCTTTGTTACTATCTTTATCGGTGAATGAACTAGAATTAACAGAGGCGTTCCGAATTATCTTAGTTCAATTTGCTTTTCGCCGTCTCTTTCTATTCTATTTGGAATCATTCTTCCCTTCATGCATTAATTATTTTATTATACATCCAGGTAGTTTCTGGATCTATTTTGTTAGTATGTTATTGGTAGAACTGAATCTTAAAAAAGATATTGTACAGGTTTTAGTTGATAAGCTAATCTCTTATGTATGTTTGGAAGTTTATTATGCAATAATATTGCAGATTTAAAATTTTATTCTATGTATGTATATGCAACCAACGTTTCAGGAGAGTTGCTACCAGCATCGATATTTACTACTCTTATGTAAACACGCACGGTAAACGCTATTATCACTCACTGATTGTACTAATATTTATTTACTTAAAATTAATTCGCACCAAATGCAGATAATAGAAAACAATATCTTTTGAATGGGTTAAATCGGAAAAACTCTATTTATCAAAGAAATACTATTTTTCCTACCAAATCTGTCTATTAATACAACAAAAATATACTTTTTTAGAAAAATCATTTTTGAATATTTACTGTTTTTGTATACTCAGCATTGTCAAGATAATCACAGCCTTAACTGCAAGCAAAACATTTAGCGCAGTTAGATTTATGGGGGATAACATCGGACAGGTTCCCTATCAACTTCTCCAATCCAAGCATTATCTTCAAATACATTTGAAAACATTTAACTCATACAGTCAGCACTAGCTTAACGGACCCTCGATAATACCTAACTTACACACCACTTTTTGAACGTCCCCATACACATATAAACCATACAAATAGTTATAACACAATACATAAACTGCAAAAATGTTTTATATATAATACATAAACTTTTCTTCGTTTTTCTACCAGAAATTTATCCATAGTTTATTGCATTAATCTGAGTTTCATTTCTTTATAGAGTTTGATAACTGACCGTACTTACAAGAATGTTACGGGGTATACTATTATATATGTAAGTTAAACTTTACCACTTGGGCTAAGTTAAACGAATTTATTTTTTGTAGGATTGGATTTACACTATAAACACTAAAAACGACTGGTATGAAGTTCGCACTAACATTTTAACGGTTGGTATAAAACTTAACTCGAGGGCTGTACCTCATTTTATATAATTCAAATGTGCTCGCTTGTATTAGGTGATGTATGGCTGGTGCACGCGTCGGGTGCATCCGATACACTTATCTGTGCTGACTTAATGTTTATGCGAATATAGCTTGTATATACTGGACGCCAGTTTTAAAATAGTCCACTTAAACCACATCAGAAACTTTACATAAAATCTAACTAATTCCCATGCGTGTGAGTATTTTCAGATGGATGTGCCTTCTTTTTCCGTTTGTACGGTCTTTTCCGTATGATGATTATACAATTTAATTAAATCAATAACTGTAAGTTCTTGCGCATGTGACTCATGAATCAATTCATAAACACTTTGTTTATTTATTTAAAGTCAATTCAAAACTGTTCTCTCGTTTTGGACAATTTCATCTCGAGTCCTCCATATTTCCATATAAAACAGAACAAAGTGTGTACACAATTTCTTCCAAGCTCTTTTCATGATATTGCTTTAATTTCACCCCAATATTTCATACGACCGAAGGCTTAATGCCGCGGTTATCTATATCTAGACTTCAAAGCAGCCACCATAGAATAACCAATTTCTCTAAGGTTAGATATGGGAAAAGGTATCCGAAACGCTTTTCTTTAATAAGAGAATTACAGGACAGTTGATTCCAAAAATTTGTTATGGACTCGACATCAAATTGCTACTTGAAGAACGATCTATCAGTTGTTCTTCTTCCGCGTATATTCCCAAATGTAGTTATTACCCAATTTTAGTCACAATTTAAAGCCTTCTTGTGCAAAAAAAGTACTTGAAATTAGAGCTAAAATTTTCTGAATCACCCTCTACCTTTTTATGATTCTCTTCTAACGGGTAACCATGAATAAGTTCACCCACCGTGGGCAACATCTTAAGGCAGTTTTCTTTTCATTTGTTATTCCATAGAATACCTTCCTAATAAAACACAGTTTCTTATAAAAAGCTTTACAAGTGTCAAAAACATCAAGAAAATTGTACAGATGCATCCATAACCTAAAAACTAAAATGTATGTGTTATTAAATTGTGATTCTCCTGTACTCCAAGATGCATATAAATAAATGGTTTGCTGTTGCAAACTTTAAGTACAATTAAAGTCAAGGTAATAAATAGATAATAAAAATACAATTACATTATTACTAAAAAGGATAAAATAAATAAAATAATAAAAGCTTTATATAAAACGCACTAAAAATGATAAAACAAGTTCTTTTCTAAGCGCTAATGGTTCGCCCTACACTAAGGATAACACAGTTTTTTTCATAACTTTTTATAAAACTTAATTTTTTTGTCGTAGTGTGGCTGAACCAATATAGTTAAGAACAAAAAAGTTTAAGCTTTATAAAACGTGACGACAAAAATTGTTTTATCCTTGGTGTAAGGTGAACCAATAGTGCTTAGAAAAGAACTTGTTTTATCCTTTTTCTATAAAGCTTTTTTAATTTTTAAAAATATATATTTATTTAAATCTTTTAATCTGTATCAGTGGTGACAGCAAAAGGATTCCATCTCTCTAACTACCAAAAAACAAATTATTTCCTGATATCCAACAAATTGATCCGTTCAATTTTGCTATTTAAATGCACTATAAAATTAATTCTAGGGAATTTCCATACAAAATAAATTTGCCGATTATGACACAATCGGCGTATGACAAAAACGCGTTTATATAGAATTGGCTAGAAACAGAAATATCCTTTATTCCTTCCGTGATTAAGTTAAAATAACGTATGTATTGGTATCACACTTCCGGAAAGCAGTTTATCTCTATAACAATCCTTTGAAGTGATCCGTTATCCATATCTATTAAATAAAATGAATAACCACTTTACGGTCTTTCAAAAGTTGTATTTAATTAAATATATATTATCCATATTTATTGGTTATTAATAATTATTTAATAACGTTAATCAACAACATGAAAAGGTAGCAATAACAATAATTGAACAGTCCATTATTTTTCACTGGAGTTAGCCCATCGCTCCTTAATATAACAAACTTTTGAATGTTTTTATATGGTAGCTAGATCACCATGAACTATGCGTTTATGTTCCAGGTATATTTTCTATAATTACACCGTAATTATACGCATTAATAAATTCCAGAAATCTGGCTCTCGAATAAATGTCCGTAGCCCAGGTTTTATCTACATAAGCTTATCTCAATTATATACTAGTTGCAGTTATCACATGTTTTTCATAATATACTGATATGTTTGTATAACAATAAACATTTTCTTGGAATATTAGGCATATAAAATTACCACTATTTTCTCAGAAATGCGGTGCTAATAATTATGGGCATTTGAGATTTTGTACAGTACGATATTCGGCTTGAGTTGTTACATAATATTCTCCATGTATTTGATTATATCTCTTACATATATGTTTTCGATGAATTTTGAAAAAATCTAATGTTCTATAAGAATAGATATATAACATAGGCAGTTGCTCACGATTTAATTTAACCTTGTGCGAAGTTGCCTTTGTGGATATAATCTACATAAGTCTGGAGGTTTATGAAAATAACACAAGTAAGAACTTTCAGATCATTTTAATATCATTAGAACGGTATGACTTGTATGACAAAGTATGGTCACATAATCTATGCGAACAATCAAAACTTTCACCTCATTCAATTTTCTTTATTCCTACCCACCCAAATTGGTACACCATTGGTATTGAATTAATAGAAAGTAGCATTATAGACAAACAAGACTGTAAAATTATTACGAAGAATCACCTAGCAAAATCTTTATTACTTTTTCGTTTTTAATAAAAAAGTGTAGCCACAAGGGAGCAAATCTTTTTATAGTAATTTTTTTACAATATACATAAAGTTCCGACCGGCTGGAAGTATGCTCGAGTTGTTCCCGTATTCAAAAAGGGAATCCAATTATCGACCAATCGCAATTCTTTTTCAGCTTTTTAACAGTTTTTGAGCATCATATTATGCGACTGTATTTTTAATAACGTTCGCTGCTATATCTCACCTTATCAGCATGGTTTTTTTGCGGGACGTTCTACTGTTACCAACCTTATCAGTTTTCTACAGTGTGTCTGTCAGATTGTCGATGACCATGGACAGGTCGATACAATTTACACCGACTACTCCCGGGCATTTGATCGGGTAGACCACAGAATATTGCTGAATACATTATATTCCTTTGGCTTCGCTCCTTGGCTTCTGCAACTCATGGCATCATATTTGTCAGATCGCGTAAACTACGTCTTTTATATTGGTTCATCATTGGATCATGATGTTTCACTATTGCAAAGAAGTCTTTAAGTTATTGCGGACTGGTCTAATGAGAATAATTCATTGTTAAATGTTAAGTGTTTTTCTATGTCCTTTACTCGTAAAACCAGACCCTTTCCATCTACCTGCGCATTGAATGATCGTACTCTGAACCGAACCGATATCATTAAGGATCTGGGCGTTACTTTTGATACTCATCTAACGTTTAATCTTCACGTGCAAAACATTTGTAATTCTGCTTCTAGGACTCTGGGATTTATTATTCGATCTTCTAAAGCTTGTAACAACCCAGATGTCATTAAAATATTATATTTTGCTTTTGTAGTAAGTAAGTTGGAATACGCAACACACAAAAGTCTCAAGGGTTCAGCGTCGGTTCTTGAAATATCTAACCTACAAAATCACCAGGAGCAATCAAGTATAATGCGTTATTGGAGACGCATGATTTACAGTCACCTACATTTGCATGTGATACTCCTCGTACTTATTACTAGGAGCATCGTTAGCTCATATGGTGCAGAACGCGAATGAATTCTATCCTGACATCTTTATCGGGAGTAAATGTTAATATTATTATCAGGATTAATTGTTTTGTTATGTAATTGGAATTTAATTGTAATATGCCCAACTGTGTAATTAATGTATGTGTTTGTATGTATTTCTGTACAATTTTGTCCTGTTAAAAGGTTGTGCCTGTTGGGCATATTATTATTATTATTAAAAGTTAACTTGCTGACTAAAACCATGGAGATAACATACTAAATAATATTTAATTTGTTTTGATCATGTTTGTAATTTGAAAACTATATAGACCATTTCGTTGTAAACTTACCAATCTTACTTACAGGCAGTGGCGGCTCATCTGGAGTGGCAAGGTAAGCGCTGTCCACCCAAACTGAAAAAAATTAAATTTTGAGACATCCTTTTAATTTGATTGATTTTTTTTTAAATTTTATTTGTTGAATAATGATCAATATTAGACATAAATTTGCGTTAAATATTATTATATCGTCCCGGATCGTCTATGGGCACGCAGCTTTAACAATTACGATAAATACTAGCAGATTCTTACATTACACATATGTACCATGAGATGCTTCGCTGTCACATATGACAGGAGACAGCGCGAAAGCATTACCTTAGCCGCGCCTACAAATGGGTGGGCTATAGGACATAGGTCACTGCAAGACAGGCAAGGGGGCCCTGGGTTACGTTCTCAGTTTCCCCTCCCCACTGAAGCGACGACAAATTTTATGATTTCATCCATGATTAATGTAATATACATATATAATTCATACCTATAAAATTCATTTTGAAGCAAAGACAAAAAATTATAATTGTTATATATTTTGCGTCATGGATAGATTATTTGATTTTGATGTAGGACGTGTTTATTTAATGGATCCTACATTTTAATTTAAAAACTTTTGTATTTTTGCCATGCAATAATGATATAATAAATGTTTATTTTTTGTCCCAACCGCTGTCCACCCACTAAAAATACTCACGAGTCGCCGCTGCTTACAGGACACTAAACATGTCTACACATATTTCAACTATGTAAAGAAGTATCGAGAAGAACAAATGCAAATGCCTTAAAATTAAAGTAGATACCTTAATTTAGCGAATGCCTTATTTAATGGATTAAGAATTGATAGTTTATTCGGATTTATAGATAACCTAGGATGTATCTCCGTATTACCCGAAAGAACCAACATCTTTGGTTATTGCATTGTTTTCCGTATTAGAAAAAATGTTTTCTACGAAACCTTTAACAAAAGATTGCTGCTTCCTCTTGAATTATCTTCGACTATAGGTACATGTATGTTGAAATGGTAATTGAAAGTGTACAATATTAGAATTGCCTCTGTCTACCTTTGCAGGTTAAATATAATTAAATTAATCTTGGGTGCAAAACATAATATTGCCGCTAACAATAAAATATTCACGTTGCCGGGGGTCAAAACACTGTTGCTTGAGGGATTATATCGTGTAAATGCTGAACGTTAGGAAAATTTGTGAAAAACGTGCTATTGTAGACGCATATAGAATTCTAAAATTCTGGAATTCCCTTTAAGCCTCAGATATTGCTTTGATTTGATATAAATTACTTACAACTAATGGCCTTGTGAGTGGCCGTAGTTGCACAACTGGTTGAGTGTCTGGTTACAAATGAAGTCCTGGATCTGACAACTCATCTTTGTGTGTGAGCAGAACTACATATTATTGGGGTGCAACAAAAGTTTCTTCGTTTCTTTTTTTGTGAACAAAATTTATTTTAACGATATAAAATCACAAAGATAAATAATACTCAAAGTATAATCCATTGTGATCGATAATTCTCTGGCATTGTCTGGCAAGGCTTTCGATTTCACATCTATACCATTCCGCTAGAGGGGAGGAACTCACGGCATCTTTCTTCTATCTCCACGCCGCTGGCAAAAATACGCCGAGAAAGTGTGTCGTTGACCTGAAAAGCGGCAATTGGATGGTGGTAAGTCCCCGGGCTGTAAGACGGATGTGGTAGCAACTCCATGCTATCAAATTCTTCCAGTTTCTAGAGAGTTCTTCGGATAGTATGCGACCCAGCATCAGCTTGGAGGAATTGCACGCGATTTCTGTTGACTAATGCGGGGTATATTTCTCTTAAAACTACATACATTCGTTGCAATTGCTCGGAGATTAGCGTCCTACGTTCTGGTACCAATTCAAAATGGATACCACCTCAGTAACTCCACCAATACGCAGGTTCTGCATATTGGCCATGGGTTAACCACCGATTTGATTTGTTATGATTGGGAAGGTAGATCCGCTTAACGTCACACGTTATAATTTATCGATAGAAATGGAGATCCCATGAATTGGCAAGAAATTAAATACAGACTTGCACTCGTCGTTGTGTCTATATGTACTGCGGTTTAATTCTTGAGGCATTTCTCTGTATCGTCTGTTTTTACCTTCTCCAGTTCATGAAGATGTCGACCGCGAAGGGCTAAGCTCTTGTGGTAATTGTCGCGAACTGAAAGCGGAAGTAGCCTCAATTCCTTGCTGAGAAACCTCTTTGTCAACGATAATAGGTCTTCCGTAAAGGGGTGCTCCTCGGAAGATCTATTTGACCATTTCTGATTTTTTTATACCAGTTTTGCGCAGGCCGACCTGAGATAACATATTGACCTTCACTTTCGCGAAGTATTGGAGCGGTATCAACAGCGCTTCTGTCTAATAATTCCAGTAATGACGCAAGATTGCCAAAAACTTTAATTGTATTGGGCATTTCGGACCCACAAAGAGTGCAAAATGTATCAATGAAGTCTCAAGAACACGTAGTTACACAATCTTACATCAATGCTGTTTAACATAGCATTAATAATGACAACTATTGTGTGTAGTGTTTAAATATTTATTTTGAATTAAACACCAGAATGCTTTCGATATTTCGTTTAACGTATTAACGCTCCACTATGATAATAACTAGTGAGCTACGAAGTCGGAGAGTGTGTGTGTTTGCCAAACATAGAAAGATTTTTTCCAAGATGCACGCATAAGAAATAATGCACGAACTGAAACAACTTTTATGCCTATACACGGGCATGCAAAAGTTCTTGTTATACATTACATCTCTGCCCGCTTAAATAACATTAATTACAAGAAAAGAAATTAATCATATTTTAACCTAGTTGGTGTTCCTAGTTCCTCATCTTCTTTCTCATCTACATCCTCATTCATAACGTTGGATTGTTTCTGAGTATCAACATTAACGTCATTAGTCAAATGTTGTAATGCCATTTGATTAGAAAGTCTTTTTCAAATAATGTTTAAATCCATTACCTTAACTTTATAAACATTTATACCTAACGAATTTACAATTATAGCTGGTGTCCATTGTGGTTTCTTAAATCTGAAATCTTTCACTAATACATTTTGACCATTGACAAATTGAGTATTTCTGTTACCCTTAAAATACTTTTTTATTTCTATTTTGTTGTATTGATATTTTTTTCTTGAATCTCTTCTAAATTTGGTGTTTCACTAGTATCTATTCAACTACACTACATCTAATCGTGTTCTTATATTTCTACCAAACATAATAAGAGCTGGAGCTTTACCAGTAGTATAGTGAGGAGTTACTTTATAATCTAACAAAACTATATATAATGATCTTTCTAATTATTTAATAGACTTTACCGTTTTGACACTAGTCTCTGCTGCTCCATTTGACGATGGATTATACGGCGGTGTAGTTATGTGTTGAATATTATTCATTTTTATAAATTCTGAAAATTCAGAGCTTACTGATTGCGGGCCGTTATCTGAAATTAAAACTTTAGGAATTCCAAATGTTGCAAATAGTTTTCTTAATAAGTGAATTGTACTTTCAATAGTAATATTTGACATCATAAATACTTCGAGCCACTTAGATAGTGTGTCTGACACAATTAAAAAATATTTCCCCATAATTGGACCACAGAAGTCAACATGAATACGTTCCCAAACACTATCCGGTATGGGCCAACAAGCTAACGGTGTTTTTGGCGGATTCTGTTACTGCATTTGGCAAACATGACATGTTTTATCTGCATTTAATGTAGGCCACCACACATAGAACAAGCTAAAGACTTTGTCCTTAACTATTTCCATGTGTGCTTTTCCAATAACATGTCTAAAATATATTTTAATATCATTTGTAGGTTTTTCTGGCCAACTTTTTTGCACACTTTTTTTACTTTTTGCAAAATTTCGCGTTTCTTTTATAATTATTGCTCTACAATCGATTAGAAAATTATCATTCTCAGACATATAATTAAAGTAATTCAAATCTTCGATCACCCGTACATTATTTGCGTCAATTTTCAAAGGTAATCTCGACAAAAAATCAGCACAATTCTGATTGGATTTAACGTACTTCATATTAAATTCAAATCAAGATAAAAATAGTGCCTATGGTTGTAAACGATTTGCCATCATTGATGGTAGGCCTTGCTTTCCACCAAATATTGATAGTAGCGGTTTATGATCCCAAATTAAATTAAACTCCCGTCCATATACGTATTCATAAAATCTTTGAACTCCGAAAATAAGTAAGTAAGTAACTTCTTTATGTATTTGTGAATAATGTTTTTCCGCGTCAGATAAGGTTCGCGATGCAAACGCAATCGGTTTCTCTTCGCCGGATTTGTACACATGCGAGAGTACCGCACCTAATCCATAACTAGTTGCGTCTACTGTTCAATTTAATTCCACGTTCGAGTCATAATAAGCTAAACAATTTGTAGACAACAAAGCTTCCCAAAAGTCCGGTTGATTATTTTTCTAATTATTAAGAACAATAATTCCTTATTTCACTCCAAGTGTTATATCCAATGAAATCAGAAAAGAAAATTAGCATTTTAATGACATAATGGCCAACTATGACTTCCATTAAAAAAAATACAAGTTTGTATTATATCTCCAAAATAAAGAGTGTCATGGATTATTAAATGACATTATTAGATTCTACATAAGAAACTGTACTAGAAACAGTTTTCACCTATATTTTATCTTAAGGGGTTGTGAACGTATTTGACGTTGAAGTTTTTGGAAGTTTTCAATTTTTCTTCAGTATCTTACAAACCTTGCACTGGATAACAAATGTGACACTAGCATCAACCATCTGCCAATTTTCGAAGGGGTATTTCATCCCCTTCAGACTTAATTTCCGCAATAACAAAAAAAAATTAACAAAAACAGTATTATATCTAGGCAAACTTTCTTCCTATCCTATGATTATTAAAATTGCCTTCGCAAAATTCCCAACCATGTTAGAAAAACCAACTTTAAATCCGTATACATAATCTATAGCGTTGATTTATTTATAATTGACTTGTTCCTGAAGAAGAAGAGACGCGTGCCGCCGTATTTCTGTCCGGAAATTTTCTACTAGAAAACCGAGCTCCTAATTCTTTTATGGAATTCCAACGGAAATCTCGCGGTCAACTCCATTCATAAATCGATAGAAGAATTCCCTAGCACGCGGCGGCGTCTAATACACAATACAATGACATAATCGCACGCGGAAATTCCCATTTCTTTTATCACTAGAGCATTATAAATAATATTTATTATGATGGTCGTTTCTCTATTCTGGTTATCCCAAAAATTGAGATGCTTTATCAATAATAAATTCTTATAATTAGATAATAGTACAATATCTTATTATCTTCAAATAAAATGACCCCTACTTAAAAAATAATTAATAAATTAACATTACTCTTTGGGATGAAAATTTCTGTATTAAACTACAAATAAATACTATTAGAAATATACATAGATTCAAGGTTAATGTCAGGCTTATTGTCAGTAATTCCTGTATGCATACATACATAGAAAAGTATTTCACCTCCAAACTGATTAGCATTTCTAATTGTGGCCGTATTTTATTATTCTTGTGATATTTCAGTCCGTGAGGATATAATAGTTCGATTTATTTCAGTTTAACACATTTTGTGTAAGAGACTGATAGTTTTTTTGTATCATAGAATTCGATGTGGAGTGATACACTGCATGGTTTGTTTAACATAACGAAGTATGACTTACTACCTAGTTTTGGGATACTGTATATTAGGTACAAATATTTTTTAAATCGCGCTTGATTGAATACAACACTTTTCTTCTGAAAAAAAAAGAACATAAAACTGTAATCAAAGATCCATTTTTTTTTGGTGGGGCAGTATGCTCTTAGTAAATAATAATTTATGATACTATCATACGTTGTATCTACATTTATTTAGTAAGGGATGTGTACTTTAAACTTTAATTTATCGCGAAACGCGATACACAAACATACGAGGTGTGTAAATTAAGTAATGAGACTAACAACGTAGCGTTTGCTATGGCAATACGGGAAGCACGGGACATGGAGGGGCGACAAGTCATTTGTTTGTCCATTGTCGTTTTTTCCGTGAACCGTTTTTTTTGTAGTGTGTTCTACAAATAAAAGACATTAATTTCAAGCAACGATGTCCTATCAGATTTTGCTCCAGACTTGGGCAAGATGCAACAGAAACTTTTGCAAAACTTCAGCAGGCCTACGGAGTCAGTGTTTTGTCAAAAACCCAGGTTTTTCGTTGGTTTAAAGCATTTTCAGAAGGAAGAGAGTCGATGGGAGATGACCCACGCAGCGGAAGGCCTGCAATTGCAAGAACCGATGGCAATGTCGACAAAATCCGTTCAGATCGTCGATTGACGGTCGGAATGGTCGTGGAACAGTTAAATTTGTCTCACACCACCGTTCATCAAGTTTTGACCAATGAATTGGGAATGAGAAAGATCTACTCGAAAATGGTTCCAAAAGGACACCTGGAGAGAAAGGTGCATTTCCTTTTTGGAATTGATTGAAAATAATGAAATTTTTTTGGAACGTGTCATTACTGGTGATGAGAGTTGGGTGTTCGAGTATGACTCGGAAACAAAACGCCAGAGGATGGAATGGCACACTTCAGGCTCTCCAAAGCCCAATGGAATCGCTCGTAAAGAGTTCGTGCCTCAAGATCAGACAGTTAATCAACTTTTTTACCGAGAGGTTCTCGAAAGACTCCGAAAAAAGGTCATGCGTGTGAGACCAAACATCAAGAACGATTGGATCCTGCATCGTCACAATGCGTCTTGTCGCACAGCAATTTCCATAAATGGTTTTTGGCCAGTAAAAATATTTCTGTGGCTCCTCAGCCTCCTTATTCACCTGACCTGAGTCCTTGCGACATTTTCCTCTCCCCAAGATTGAAAATTCATCTGAAGGGACATCATTTTGCGACACTCGAAAACATTCAAACGGCTGTAACCGACCAGCTAAAGGCGATTCCAATATCCGAGTTCCAGCGCTTCTATGAGGAATGGAAGAACCGTCTCCAACGCTGTGTGGCTTCCCAAGGGAGTTATTTTGACGGAGACAACGTTCAATTGTAATTATATTCAAGTAAAAGTATTTAAAAATATCAGTCTCATTACTTAATTTACACACCTCGTATGTTTGTAATATATGAGTAAGTTGTGTATAGTATTATGGTAAAAAATACACGGTCGCAATAATTACAAAATCATCACAGTACATGCTTGATACAAAGAATTATATTAACAAAGTCCGAGTATAGCCTAGGTATCGTTAAAATGGGAACCTGTAAAAGTTTAACGCGACAACATTGACGGAGCTGCTAGAGTGATATCTAATAATAGAGAAACATTATTTGGAGCTAACGACCGGCAGTAAATGAAGACGGTCACATCAATTAGCAACAATTTTATGATAACGGTGAAATCCCTAGTTTCCTCTTTTATTATAATTTTGGAATTGCGGTTAGGATTTACTTTAATATCCATATGATATTAACATTGTTCATTCGCATTACATAATGGAAACGGCGAATACTTGTAGATAGTATTCTATGAATTTGATCGGTTTTGACTTACCAGACAAACTTTTTTGAGTTAGTGCTGACTAACCATCGCTCAAAGATGACCGCTTCGAGCGAAACTTCCGCCAGGAGCAGAGAGCGTGTTAAAAATGATCCTAAAATTTATTGTAAATGTTCCAAGTATATATTAAACACACTGTATCGGATTACTCCTCTCGCACAACATATTAATTAGTTCGGAACACGTGTTTCTGGAATATGTGGATACAGTGTATTTATTGTACTGCCCCATAGTCCTTGCAATCTTTACCACAGTATGTATCGATGAGAAAATTTAAAGAGGAGAACACGGAGACACTGGACGACCAAAACAAACAATGAAGTCTAGGCAAAGCAAGAACGACAGCTCCAATCAAAGGAATATGCGTTTTTCTTGGAGATTGCGATTACTTAGAAACCGGTTGGCATAAACCTTATACATATGTATGTATTGTCGTGTGTCAAAGTGACGGATGGATTAATACCTTCGATACTCGGACCGCTTTAATTTGCCATTTAGGTAGGTGTCACAATGCCGCAATACTAAGGAGTCTGCAAGATGAATTTTCTAGAGGTTAAAAAATCATATTCTACGATTTTTACGTTATTAAAAACATATTACATACATGTTAGAGCAACTAACACATTTTAACAAATAGCAAGCAACTACTGCAACATAAAAGGATTATTCTGTCTGTGTTCTGCCATTTCATGTTTATATATGCACATGTGCGTTGGGCTTCTGTTTGCCCATTCGTTTAATTTTAATTGTCAGATACCTAGCAGAGTTAATACTAATTCCAATGGCCACCTTATCCTCATTTTCACTATCTCTTAGTAGTGATACCATACCATACCATACTTAAATATGAATACTGTGATGTACAAAACCACAAACAAAACAGCTGACGTGATATGTCGCAAACCTCTATATTGCTTCACTTTGTTGGTAAATTTCCAATTTACTTAATAACCAGAATTAATGGCTATTGAAGTTGTCCTTGTGTCGAAGGTATAACCTAACAAAATATCTTAAAAGTTCTTTTACACATTCTCAAGATGGTAACTATACAGCCGCAGAAACAAAATTTAAACGGGCGGAATTAACCCAAAAACATTAAATTTTGAAGTTATTATTACATCAACCCAAGTTTTAAACTGTCTGTGCTTCATACAGTTGTCAAGAGACAATTACTTGGCGAAAGGAGAATACGGAGGGTGTGGTAATGTTTCCCGGTCAAGTTCAGAAATGTTTTCCCCGATCACTCTTGGGGTATGCGGCCTAGCGTTATCCTGTAAGATTACCACTTGCTTTCGATTCATCAAAGAATGCTGTTTTTGGATTAGTGTTACTTGTACTCGCTTGACTCCTTTCCAAAAACTCATAATGAACAATTCCATTTGTTGTCCTCCAAACACACAATAAAATCTTTTTTGGGTGCAAGGAAGGTTTGGAAGTGCGTGGTACCGAATCAGTATTCGATAACGCTGAGCATTTGATACAATATCCACTTTTCGTCGCAGGTTAACAACCGATCAAGGATTAATTCATTATGGTTGCGTGAAATGTGTGCCCGAAGAAATGGTAGGACGACTTAATTTGTTATAATTTAACAAAAGTAGTTACTGCGGCACCACAATCGTCTTTTTGTTATTTCATAAATTATGTTTCTATTATTTCTTGTTTTAGCCAAGAGAAGCTGTAGTATATAAATTATGGCATTTCAAACAAAAGTCATTTATTAAGCACCATGTAACAAGTCATAATGGCTTAGCAAGTATAACATTTAAAAACTAACCGGACAAGTATCATAATTATGTATAATAATAATAATAATTGAAGTAAATGGAAGAAGTCACAGACGGCCTATGCGAAATGTAAAGAACAAAGAATTCTAGTAAAGAACAGGGTTCAGGAAGCAAAAAATTAATTCGTAGGAGGAACTCGACAGAAAAACAGAAGAAGCAGCCGATCAAATCAAAAGTTTATCTGTAAAGTTATATAAGGAAAGAAAGAACGGCAATCAGTAAAACACGTAAAGTCAATAGATAATGCGATGATTACAAACGATGTGCTAGCTTTCCAGTACCAATAATATGGAGAACAATAGTGCAACAGAAGACATAATCAATCGTACACACACCATGGAAGAAGAACAGAAAGATATGTAGGAAGAAGAAGTGATAGATGGATATGGATGGACATATTTTTCTATAAGAGTCGACAACCTGCAATATGAACTAAGCTTCTTCTTCATCGCGTGTTAAAATGCGGTTATACTCTTTCATAAATTTAACACCACGCTCTGCAGCGTCTTTAACCACAAATAAATTTTGAAGGAATTCCGAAGCAGTTTGATATTCCCCATTGTCTTTCCACAATGTTGGGTCTAAATCGAAGAAGTGAGTTTGAAGTTCGAAATTGATAAAGAGACTCTTTGTTTTATACGAGACAAAAACATGTAAATCACATGTCAACAGGTGCTGCAAATTTGGATATGTACGGTATTTGACAAAATTTACAGCAGGAGCCTTCGCTGTCAAACGATTCACAATTTTTTCCTTGATTTGGAGTGAAACGCTCGGATCGAAAAATGCTAGTCCTACATAAAGTTTAACGACAAAAATTGCAATATCTCGATTACAATTCAGCTCACTTGCAATCAACTTGAACTGAGAGCGAAACAAAAAAAAATTGAGACAGTAAATTGCCTTCGACATGAGTCTTGCATGAGAAGTTGCTCCACATGTGCGAAAAGCACCACCATTATCACCAAGGAATGTGATCGTGAGCTCCAAGAGTTCTTCGTAATCTCCGCGTATCTGAGTCTGTTTGATCTTACTTCGGTAAATCTCTAAAGCATCTAAGGTAGCCATTAAAATATGCATCGCCATTCTGCCTGATCACTAAGCGCAAAGAAGAAATGAAAACTTCAAATGACCTTAATTTTTCAATATCTTTATTTTACACCTGCTTTATCAAGTACGGCGCATAACCGTGGTGTGACCCAGTATTTCTTTGTAGTAGAACGCCGTACTTTTGATTTATGAACTTCAAATTCGTCGTCTAAATCATTACTCCCTATTTCCGTAGGCTCAGCTTCAATTTCGGATTCACTCTCATGGCGAACTATAAAGGCGAGGAGATTTAATTTCCATGAGAAATAATAATTGTACAATTAGAACCACAGCAGCCCTAATCAAATTACTTACCTGATTCTTGCAATCCCAATGTTTTTCTATGTTTCAATTTTCGCGCTTCTTCCTTTTATTTTCCCAATTTCGATCTTTCTGCTTTGGATGCTAATTTCATTGACATTGAACCAGGTTGTCCTTTATGTCGCTGTTTTTCCAAAAATTCTTTATCTTCCTCATTTCCCATCGTCATCAATGCATCGGTAGCCGCAATATTAAAAAGATCGTCTAACGCTCCAATGAAAACATCCAATTTTTGTGGCCATTTTCTCGACTTTCACTTTGTTAAAGTTTTTCCAATCTTCGTAAGTTTTAAGTTGCTTTCCAGGGCATTTATGAGTATCGCGAGTTGGTATACCAGCTTGTTGCCAAAATATAACAACAGCGTTAATCGTTACTCTTGCACTCTCTTTTGAGGTTAGTTTTACAAAACGCACATTGTAGAAAAATACTTCCAAAACTTGCCTGTTTGACGGCAATTTGGCTCCAACAATTTGATGTGATATATGCCCAATAAAAGCAATTTGTCATTGTTTTTCATCAGCTTTACGTGTTTTCACTGATACAACAGACGAACCGATGCTTTCGCCATTTTTCAACTGAATTACCTGTAAAAAATTGTTTCATGATATTTTAAGCAAAAATTTATTTTTTTCACCATAATTTTTGACCATAACTGTTGACTACATTAAGAAATAGTATAGGAATATATTAAAGGCATTGTAATTAATAATTTTTGTAAATTTATTTGGACAAAATTGGACAAGTCGTTCTCGAGTAATGATGACATATACATAAACTTGTCTAAAAAGAGACAAAATTTGACTTATCAAACTTAAACCAATTTTTGGGTCTATCAATTATTCGCAGATTAGCTTCAAACTTTTTTAGGCCGTAGCTCGCAGGCTAATCTAGATCCTCACTCTGAGACGGTGCAGGAAGTTCGAACCCGATACCCCGAACATAGGAGGTAATAGACTACGCCACTACCCCGGATTATAATAAAATAAGACATTACAGGGTGCGCATACCCAATTTCCGTGCTACTCGAGTGTAAACATATAAGTGTGTATGTAAATTGAAGTTTATATTTAAAAAATGTATAATTATTACTTATACAAAACCACATGGAGTAATGTAGATATTCTGAAGTCCATTCTACGAACAACTAACAACTTGTTTCGTTACCGAGAAATCAGTATATCAGACTCAATGTCATTTAAAAAAGATCAAGATTATTATACATCGTAAATAACCAAGGTTTCTTCACGTCTTTAACTTACGATCATTTATTGTTTCGCTATGGATATAGTTATGCACGCAACTCCGGTATTTTATAGGAATATTTGAATTGCTACACAGGGAGAACCATTTGGTTGAGAGAACAAAATGTACGTTTAAATAGTGGCAAACAAAATATCATGTTGTCTCAAATAAATATATAGTTGGAACAACAAAACAAATGATATAACAACCATATGTTTTGTTATTTCAACTAAATATTTATTTGAGACAACATGTTATTTTGTTTGCCGCTATTTTAAACGTACATTTTGTTGTCTCAACCAAATGGTTCTCTGTGTGTAATAATTTATCTCTAAATTTTAGAGAACGCCATAGTTTAATTTTTATTTTTACAATCACGTGCGAAAGCCGTAAACCAATCAAATAATAACTATACAATTAATCTTATTGTATCTCCAAATATTTTTGGCAACATCCATGTGATTTCTGGAAATCAGATCCGCCTTCACCGTCTAGAATTTCCCGAAACCAATTACATATTTCATCATGGGACGGGACATTTATGTTGTATATTGTTTGTTAATTGAATACACTATGTACTATGAGACAAAAGTAAACCTGGACGATAAGCCGTAAACTTGTACGAAAATGAGCCTTGTTTATAAAAGTTAGTTCGCTCGTATACGCAAATGCGGTTTCTTAAAGGAAAAAGGCCTACGTTGAAGCCGTTCCACACTTTTTTCGCGGCTTTTCACGTTTGCCCCTCCCCCCCCCCCCCCTGCGGAGTCGGTACAATTAGAGCCCTGCATACCCGCGGATATCCGCTTAATTTTTACGGGTGCGGATAATTTTTACTGCTAAGACAGCGAATGCGGATCGGATGCGGATAGAGTACCCAGAATTGCGGTTTATCCGTATCCGCACATAGTCATTTTTGATAATGTTATTTTTCCATCGTTATTAGTTAAATACGTTTTAACAACATTAAAAATATTTGTGTTTTATAGACATACAATAGAATAATGTATAGTATTAAAGAAATCGACTCGAAGAAGCATGAGAAATTTTGTGGCCATTGGTTAAATGTAATATTTAAGTTTAATTCATGATGTAACGCAAAAGAATAGTGTCAATTTAATTGGCTACTACCAAGAAATATTCCAAATTAAAAAAAATAATCATAGGACAATCATATGTCCAAATATATTATATTGTATTAACTTCTTTATTTTAGACGTTCATGTATGTATAAATAATTGTAGTACTTGTAGGACATGAAATTACCAGCAGCAGCTTCCATTTCAATTATTTTTATTTTTTATATAATAGCAAAATATTTGTTTATATTTGCATCTTTAAAAAAATGCTCTTAATGTATTACCTTTTCTTGTATAATATTTATCATAATTATGAAATGCGGATACAATTCGGATGCGGATAGTAAAGATGCGGATGCGGATAGGAAAAAAACTATCCGCGCAGGGCGCTAGGTACAATCCTGTGTGCGTCAAAGCGCTCGCGGTCGAGAAACGCGAACGCTATCCACATTCACGACAAACAGTGGTTCAGAATAGCATATTCGCGTCTGTAGCTTCTTCTACACTAGAAATCTTGAAATGATTTTTTTCAAGACAATAAAATAACTCATGACGAGAGACTGTTGACGATGGGTGATTAACTGAGTTGTTGTTCTTTGGGCTATTTCCTTCGTTTGTTGGATTTTATTGATCCGACGTTTCGGCAGTTCTTCTACTGCTGTCATCAGAGTGGTCTTGATAAGTGGTGTCTCTTGCCAAATTCATTCGGGCAACTTCTCTGGCAAATATCTCTGAAAACCAATTTTTGACAACTCACAGACAGCTGACAGATCTCTATGCGCTGTTATTCCCTATTTATTCTGTCTCCCGTATTGTGGTTGCCGATCTTCTGGTTATGCTGTTCTTTATCATTGGTCACAAGCGTTCAATTAAATCGTTCAGCCACTCCATTCAATTCAGTATCACAACGTACATATAGTATATTTGCTTGAAACAAGTTATTTACAAAGGCAACATATGATTTAAAACATTTTAACATTTCATTTCTACTCTCAAGCAGATAAATAATGCTGAAGTGTGTAAAAACATCTATTAATATGTAACGTTTACCGTTATGTGTGCATGGTGTTAGGGGACCACAAATCGGTATGTATAATTTCAAGAGGACGTTTAGTTTTACAAGTGGACTTTTTATTAAAAAAATTTACTTTCAGCACATACACCACACACTTCAGGATTACTTTTAATTGTATTTGTAAAGTTTAGATCATCTGCCATACTGTGACTACTTAATTTAATAACACTCTTATTATTTAAATGACCTAGCCTCCGATACCATAGGTTCATATCGGACACTTTATTACATAAATTAGCAGTACATTCAGACCTTAATGTAAATTCTACTTCATAGAAATTTTTGTTTAGTTTTTCTACAACAATACAGTCATTATTTTTCTTTATGAATACCTTATTATTCTTGAAAATTACTTTTAACCCGGCCTTTTGTAATTTATTTACGGATAATAAGTTATGCCTGAAATTTTTGACGTACATATCATTAATAGAAGCGCTATTACTGTCGCTGCTTAAATTAACATTAATAGTACCTATTTTTGTTGCACTTAACGACTCATTTTCTTTTGCCACTGATATTTTTGTTTGTCCTTCACTTCACTAAAATACCTGCATGAATTTACCATGTGGTCAGTCGCACCTGAATCGGTATACCATTTTAGGTTGTCATCGTCTGGGGTCTCCTCTGTAGACAGCTCTCCAGTTGTAAAGGCTATACGTGATTCCTCGTTGCTTGCATGATTTACTTGCTTTCTAAACCGACAGTCAGCTTTCTTATTTCCAGGTTTGCCACAGATATAGCACTTGAATATCTTGCCCTAATTTGTCTTCTTGATGTTCCAAATCTTGAACTGAATGCAGCTGTTGATGTTTCTTCGGGCTGTGTGCTCTTCTTCTTCATTTCCTGGTCAAGTAATTTGGACTTTACAAACTCTTAGTTTCTCTGGTTCCAACGTCTCCATTGCAGTGACAATTGCATCATATGTGTTTGGTAATGTTAATACAAGTTGACAAACTACATCTATTTCCTCCAACTTTCCACCAACAGACTTCAGTTCCCTCGTAATGGACTCAAATTTTATGAAGTGTGCTTCTAACGAATCACTTTCCCTAAGCTTCATAGTTAGTAATTTCTTTCGGAGAAACAATTGATTTGTGATTCCCTTCCTTTGAAATACAATCTGCATTGCCGACCACCTTTCAAATGCTGTATTCTTTTCTTTAACATATTCTAAATGCGAATTTGCAATGCATTGAATAGTGATTGACTTGCACTTTGCAGCTTCCTTGTTGCATCATTGTCCATCTTGAAATCTTTCGCAATGCGCGCGCAACATACATTGCGCAGCAATCCTTGGTATCATAGACATATTATATTATTAGGAAGAAACCTAAGATTATATATATTCTAACAGTTCATATCGTTCCTATGCGTTATCGAAGTTGAACGACTAGTGTTAATATTCATTTCGTATTAATTTCAATGAAGTAATTCCAGTTACCGTTCCTCCTCTTCCAGCGCCTCACCAATTCGCCTAACAAATTCATCAATCTTTACGAAGCGATTCCAAGCATTCTAAATCTAAACGACACTTCCAGGTATTACTCAAAACACAGGAACGGCAACCTTGACGATTCTGAATCAAAACTACAGTTTGTTAAACATGCATATGTACATACGTAATCGATAATTGTTACTACATCAAATCTTTGATTAATCGTTGCAGTAACTATGAATGTATAAGGATATCTTTATATAAATCGAATTCAATAAAAAAAAAACCCTAAACACTTATTTTACATATGCTCTTGAACTCGGTAATTTTAAATGTAAATTATGTACTTGAAATCAACATAGCTTTGAGCTGTTCTTATTGCGGTAAAATGGGCAAGTATTGTGAAACTTCTACTAATACGTGTTACCAACATTATTTCCATGTTTTTGTTGGTCAGTTTAAATGCCAAAGTACCACAATTTAATTTCTCCGGCATTCGACTAAAGGATGTAATAACATTCATTAAGAATGTTTTGAAATATATAAACACAAAATGTCAAAATTAACTGACTGAATTAAGGGGTTAATATTAGCTTTGTAACTACAGATGTTTTTCACTTGAAAACTAGCTTACCTAACAACCATTCCCACTTACAACCAAATTCGAAAACGTACATGAAACTAGTTTCTAAGGTTTCTCCACTAATTTCACCTTAAAATATTTATTTTCCGAATAAAAGATGCTGGTTTTAATTAATTTAATTACTTAATATTGTCTACCTAACGTTTGTCCTTCATGGCATAACTTGTGAAAAATGTGTAAAATGTGAAAACTTGTTTTGAAAGTGATGGAGTGTTACGAAGAAACAAATCTAAAAAGATACAAAAAGGAATACTCTGTATTATGCAAACATGATTATTTTGTATATGTTCATAGTGCTAATGCGTATATGTGTTTAAGGACATTCAGCTACGTATCGGGCATGTCACCTAAACTCCGCCGACTAAACAGTTTTGAGAATAACAAATTAAAAAAGCTGGTGTCAAATTATTCCGCAATCAGTGACGCATACCCCTGTATTTATCTTTGTCCCTCAAACATTGGATTTAAGTAAAATAAGGTTATTTATTATACCGTCTTGCAGGGACACTTTCCCAGCTGTCAACAATACATATACATTCCAAGGATACACTTCGCATGTTATAATTGTGATATAGGGCAGGCAGGATAAAGATCGATCGGCGTTGTTGCCAAATCACGTTGCGAATGACTTTTAATTAATAAATATATATTAGGCTATGTTATTTATTTCTGTTGTAGGTATTTATTAAAATAATAGTATTGCTATCAAAATAATGGTAATCCTAATAAGAACGAAATGAGAAAGATATATTAAATATAAAGGGGCTTTCAATAAGGGACGCTCGAAGTTGGGTAGGCTATGGCGGCTATGTTGTTATAGCAACATCTGTCAAATTTGTTGTGAATTGTTCAGTGGTGTATGGCAATTCACCAGAGATAATATAGTTAGGATAGATGGGGCACTAACGTTAAATTTGTCTGTCTATCCATCTGGTGGTCTGCGAATACAACTAAACAGATTAGCCCGCCAAATGTCATATATTTCAAACTTGACAGGAT